>PVKU01008629.1:0-71418 GCA_004027475.1 Anoura caudifer | reverse complement strand
TTTATCTGCCCTTCCATTCTAAATGACAGCTTCACTGGATAGAGCAATCTTGGATGTAGGTCCTTGACTTTCATGACTTGGAATACTTCTTTCCAGCCCCTTCTTGCCTGGAAGGTCTCTTTTGAGAAATCAGCTGACAGTCTGATGGGAACTCCTTTGTAGGTGACTCTGCCCTTATCCCTTGCTGCTTCTAGAATTCTTGCCTTCATTTTAATGTTGGCTAATGTAATGGTGATGTGCCTTGGTGTGTTCCTCCTTGAGTCCACCTTCTTTGGGACTCTCTGAACTTCCTGGACTTCCAGGTAGTCTATTTCCTTTGCCAGATTGAGGAAGTTCTCCTTTATTATTTGTTCAAATAAGTTTTCCACTTGTTGCTCTTCTTCTTCCCCTTCTGGTACCCTGTAATTCGGATGTTGGGATGTTTAAAGATGTCCTGGAGTTCCTAAGCCTCTCTTCATTTTTTTTGAATTCTTGTTCCTTCCTTCTTTTCTGTTTGGTTGGTTGTTTCTTCCTTCTGGTCCACTCCATTGATTTGAGTCCCAGTTTTCCTCCCATCCCTATTGGTTCCCTGTGCGTTTTCCTTCATTTCACTTATTGTAGCCTTCATTTGTTCATCTAGTTTGTGAGCAAAATCAACCAATTCTGTGAGCATCCTGATCACCAGGACTTTGAACTGTGCATCTGATAGATTGGCTGTCTCTTGGTTGCTTAGATGAATTGGCTCTGGGGCTTTGATCTGTTCTCCCATTTGAGCCATTTTGTTTTGTTTTGTTTTTTAGGGTTTTTTTGGTCTGGTCACGGCTGTTACTAGTGAGGGGCGGAGACTTAGGTGTTCCCCTGAGTGGGGCAGCCCAGTCACTTAGTTGTGACACTGTATGTGGGGGAGGGGTCCGAGATGGACCATTGGCGCTTGCTCCGCTCTCTCTGGGATTCCAGTCCCTTCTGCTGCTTCCCCTTCGCCTGGATTATCTGCAAACGAATGTGGGACCACCTGGTCACCTAGTCACCTTACACAGCCTCACTGGGTCTCCCATTGCCACCCTGTGCCTGGGGTCTGCTAGCCGCTGTCTGTGCGCCTGGGATCTGCCAGCTGTTGCTGCCTATGTGCCTGGGTCCACCAAACTCCACTTTTCCTGCCACAACTCTGCCCCTCTTACCAGTCTGGATGAATGGTTGTTGGACTTCCATACAGTTCGGTTTTCTGTCAGTTCTGTTTTCTTGTTTCTAAATCTTTGTTGTCCTTAATTTTGGCTGTGAGAGGAGGCACAGTGTGTCCACCTATGCCTCCATCTTGGCCGGAAGTGGGGTGATTGTTCAATACAGTATTTCCTCATACTATTTAAGCCAGAAGTCAGTGTACAAAATGAATAATAATGCAAAATGGTACTGCAGACTTTAATCAGTGCCCCCCCATACACACACACACATTACACAAAACAAACAAGGCTTTTATATCTGCAAGCACAGTTGAAGGTCAGTAGGGCTTTTTAGGCCACATGGACAAGCCAGTGGAATTTTTATAAATTCTCCTGCTTTTCTGGCACACCCCATCCCCACCTGCGTGAAAGTGCATTAGATGTGCCCAGCATGGCGGTCAGGTAAGAGGTTGGCCGAAGAAGTCAGCACTTTGTCCCTGTTGCAGGAAGAGGCCCCAGGATATCACCCTTCTCTGGCCACATTTCTGGGACCTGAACCGATTGGCTGAGCACCTCTTTTTCTGCTTGGCTGGTCTCTGCCTGGGGTCTGGCACCTGGTAAATAGACAAGGTCAAGGCTTTGTAGATGGAAGACTTTTCTTCACATACTAGTTTATCATTTACTAGCTGTACATGTCCTTGGGACAAATTATTTGTGGACTTTTCTAGCTATTAAAATGGGCATACATGTGTTTAATAGAGTTGTTCAACACTTTATATGTATACCCAAATGTTAGTTTTTGATATCTTTCCTTTCTCTGAGCTTTTTTTTTTTTCTTCTGTCCCTACTTATATCTTCCCATCCCTTTCACCCAGGGAAAGAAACTGTCATCTTTTGTCTTTTGGAGCTTTTGTCTCTTGGATCAGCCCTTAATACCCTCTTGCTCCCTAGTAGGCATTTGCTTGGGGGCAAGGGAAGTCTGAGGATGAACCCCAAAGAGGTAGTCAGTCATTCCTTTGAGGTGTTGTATTTTATTTTAATAATATATGCAAATTTTGCATTTTATTCCATGCTGATTTCACTTGGAAACTAATATTTCCTAGGTGGATCCCCCTGGAAGCAACCTAAGGGTTTCCTACTTCTAGTTCACAGGGCACATTCCTGGAAACCGTTCTTCACTGGCTTCAGCAGCATTATTACAGTCGTTCTCAATCAGCAGGGAGGATGCAATGGAACAATGCCAGGGTCTTTATATGCCGAGGAGTCCCTGCACAATTCAGCATCAGAAAGGTTGTTGTGAAAGGTGATGAGGGAAAGTTAGAGAACTGGATGATTTTGAATTACTTATGGTAGCACCAGGTATTCCAGTGTTGTCCACAGGCCCCTTTGGAAATGGAAGCTCAGGGTGGGTACCAGCTACTGTGGGAGGAAATGTTAGGCTTTCATTTCATGGTTCTGTTTCTGTAGATTCCTACTGCATTCTTTTTTTAAAAAATTTTATTTGAGTGGTTTGTCTACAGTGATATTATGAATAATCTTCACCAGATGGATGTGTAGATATGTTTCTGAATCATTGCAAAATGAGTGCTCCAAGACCAGGAATAACAGCCTTGGTAGAGGAGTACCAGCACAGAAAGGTACATTTGAGGATATCAAAGAAGGCTGAAAGTGTCATTAGATTCTGAAAAGGAAATTTTTTCAAAAATGTAAGGTGGGCATTTGGGCATAAAGTGGGCATTTTTTCCAAAAACGTAAGGTGGGTGTCTGCAGACAGGGGAGGAAATAACAGGCCTAGCAGAGAAAGTCTGTCAGAAGGATTTGGGTGGAATGGCGCAGGGGTCAGGGGAGAAGCAAAAAGACCTAAACCAAGTGAGCTGGACCTAGGGCATGGAGGAAACGGCTGATAAAACAATTGTCTTTTTAAACCTTCACCTCCACGCCCACCCCCAGAGCATCTTTAAGGATCCAGCCTTAAGATTTGTACTGTGTACTGGGTGATTTCTGTACCTTTGTACAGTTGAAAATAAAAGTCTTAACTTACATCTGCTGGATAGTGCTAACACATCAACAAATTGTACTTTAGTGAGTTAAGTCAAATAATTAACTAACATAAGTGATGTTGTATCTTAAAGCCAGGAGTCCCCAACCTCCAGGCTGCTGACCACTACCACTCTGGGCCTGTTAGGAACCAGGCTGCACAGCAGGAGGTGAGCTTGAATGTAATGCACTTGAATCACCCCCAAAACCATCCAACTCCCCCATCCTTGGAGAAATTGTTTTCCATGAAACCAGGTGCCAAAAAGGTTGGGGACTGCTGCTCTAAAGCTGTGTCTTAGGAAACTGGCTTGAGGGGTGAGTCAGGGAAGGGGTCTAATACCCCAATGATAGCAGCCAGGGAACTTATTATTGCCAGGTCTCTGTCTTTGCCAGGCAAAGATAAGTGGAAGCTGCTGGAAGTCACTCTTGCTTTATGTGGCATGCTTTCTGAAGATTTACGTTTTGTCTCAGTATCTCCCTGCCTCTCTCTGATAGCTAGCGATACTGAGCATCTTTTCATGTGTCTCTGGATCCTCTGTATGTCCTCCTTGGAGAAGTGTCTGTTCAAGTCCTTTGCCCATTTTTTTAATTGGGTTGCTTGTCTTCTTAGAGTGGAGTCGTGTAAGTTCTTTATATATTTTGGAGATGAAACCCTTGTCTGAGGTATCATTGGCAAATATGTTTTCCCATACAGTTGGTTTTCTTTAGCCATGCAGAAGCTTTTTATTTTGATGAGATTCCATTTGTTTATTCTTTCCTTTATGTCCCTTGCTCTAGGGGACATACCAGGAAAAATGTTGCTGCATGAAATGTCTGAGATTTTCCTGCCTGTGTTCTCCTGTAGGACTTTAATAGTGTCGTGGCTTATATTTAAATCTTTTATGCACCTTGAATTTATTTTTGTGTATGGTGTGAGTTGGTGCTCGAGTTTCATTTTTTTTGCACATAGCTGTCCAGTTCTCCCAACACCACTTGTTGAAGAGGCTATTTTTACTCCATTTAATGTTGCTGTCCCCTTTGTCAAATATTCATTGACCGTAGAGACTTGGGTTTATTTCTGGGCTCTCTGTTCTGTTCCACTGGTCCATGTGCCTGTTTTTATGCCAGTACAAGGCTGTTTGATTACAGTGGCCTTGTAATACAGTTAAACCACAATGAGATACCACTTCACACCGGTCAGAATGGTCATCATAAACAAAGCAACAAACAAGTGTTGGAGAGGTTGTAGAGAAAAGGGGACCCTAGTGCACTGTTGGTAGGATTGCAGACTGGCACAACCACTAGGAAAACAGTATGGAATTTTCTAAGAAAACTAAAAATGGATCTGCCTTTTGACCCAGCATTTCCACTGCTAGGATTATATCCTAAGAACCCTGAAACACCAATTTAAAAGAACCTATGCACCCCAATGTTCACAGCAGCACAATTTACAATAGGCAAGTGCTGGAAGCAACCTAGGTGCCCATCAGTAAATGAATGGATCAAGAAACTATGGTACATTTACACAATGGAATTCTATGCAGCAGAAAGAAAGAAGCAACAGCAAGGATGCAACTGAAGGGCATTATGCTAAGTGAAATAAGGCAGGCTTTGAAAGACAAATACCATATGATCTCACCTTTAACAGGAACCTAAACAACAAAACAAACAAACAAGCATAATATAACCAATGACACTGAAATTGAGAACAGGCTGACAGTCACTGGAGGGGAGAGGGGAGGGAATTTCAGGGGGAAAAGGGAAGGGCTTGGAGCAACAAGGATAAAGAACACATGGACAAAAACTAGAGGGGGTGGAAATGGGAGGGAGGTGGGGAGGGCTGGGGCTGTGAGCTGGGATGGGAGTAAAAGACAGAAAACTGTGCAAGAACAATGATTAAAATAAAATTAAAAAAGAATATCGCCCTGCCGAGAGTGGAATTTGTTCTCAGAGGCCTTAGGGGGAGATAGGAGTGCCCACTATTACCTGCATTATGCCTGGTGACAACAAATGCTCAGTAAATCTTGACTCAATTGAAAATTGAATGACACACCATCAGGCTGGTTCATGACCATCTCTGTTTTTACCTCAGAACTTTGTGTTGGTTTCTTAAACTATTAATATTTAAAATATTAAAACACCACATTGATTGTTTTTTTAAAACATAGACCCTCTGAGCCCTGAGAACTGAGACCCTAAGAACTGAAATGTGACTATCTGGTCACACCATAGTTCTTATTTGGTCACCAGAGAAGGCTAAACACTGGCAAGTTAATTCATTAATTTTTATTCACTAGGCCTTATTTCCTAGCCTGTGTCTACAAGATAAAGGCACAGTTCTGGCCTTGCAGGAGTCTCCATTACAGCTGGGGAAGCAGGCCTGCAGACAGACACTGAGTTACAAGTTATGGTGGTTGCCAGGATTGTGGACAGGGCTTTCTGTGTACTAGGGGTTTGGGGAGCAGAAGACCTTAGCTGGTAACAGTGAGAAGACATTCACTGTGATCCAGTCAATATACAAATTTCTTTCCAAGACCATTTCATAATGTTTAGATTTTGAGAAAGCCTTTGGGGTCCATAAGGAAGTACATTTGTAAACTGACTTAGCTCAGAATAAGTAACCCACTTTTAGGTCTTAGGCTTGACATTCTGTCTTTATTATGATGTGTTTTAAAGGGAGTTTGAATTATTTTTTACTCCTCTCATCTTCCTATTTAAAAAAAAAAACAACTAAAAAAATGATGTAAGACATTCCAGGAAGATATTTTATGTGAGAAGACAGTGTGGTTTGTAAAAAGAAAAGCTTTGAGGGTCTCATACTTACTTGCTCTGTGACCTTGAATAAGTTACTTAGGCTAAGAGTCTGTTTTCTTTTGGACTAAAGGAGAATAAAATATTTTATGGAGTGTTGAGGTGTTTAAACTTTTGCTTCCGCAGTACTTAATCTGTCTGCCATCATCTTTTCTCCTTCAGCATCAGCTCTCTTGAAAATTTCCCATTGTAAGCTTGGATTAGCGAGTACACAGTTTTTAATCATAGGCAATTTGTTAATTACTTATTAAAATTCCTTATTTTCATGGGATCTTTATGCTTTGATCTTATTTCCTTCTCCTTTCTGAAGATTGTACCCAGGAATTTAAATAAATGGAACCCTCTCAAACCTTCCATTTTGTAATCACATGAGTAAATTTAATACTGTACTTTTTTTAAAAAGTATGTTTTATTGATTATGCTATTACAGATGTCCCATTATTTTCTCTGCTTTATTCCCCTCTGCCCTGCACACCACTTCCTGCCAGCATTTGCCCCCGCTCCCCGCCTCCCTTAGTTCATGTCCATGGGTCTTCCTTATAAGTTCTTTGGCTTCTCCATTTCCTATACTATTCTTAACCTTCCCCTGTCTATTTTGTACCTACCATTCATGCTTCTCGTTCTGTGTACTTTCCCCCCAGTCTCCCTCCTCCCCCTCTCCACAGATAACCATCCATGTAATCTCCATTTCTGTGATTCTGAAACTGAAAAAGACACCAGAGTTTGGGCTGCCTGTCACTACGAAACCCAATAAGCAGTGACAGTGATTGAATCTTTATGGGCACTTTATTCAGATGGCCAATGATCTGAGAATATGGTAGTTTAGTACCCTAACAGACCATCTTCCCTTTTCTTTCCAGGACAAGGTTTTTATAGCAGGGAATAAACAAGGTGCGGTGAGGGGGGTTTTGAAATTCAGGGAGGGTCAGGTAGAAGAAACTGCAACATTCCTGTCCTGGGCGGTTAGCTGTTCCCAGGGGCAGGTGGTTGTTTACCCCTCCCTGAAACACAGTGGCTTGGATGCCTCTGCTAGTCCCCAGGTAGTAATCTTTAGCAATGCCCCAGGAGATTGGCTATTTTCCCAGCAGCCAAGATGGGCTTTATCTGCAGTTTCTGAAACAAAAGCTTTAACATATACATTACTTGCTAGGCTTACAACTTTTTACCTTAAATTAAAATTTTCCAACTTTTGAGTTTCCTATTAGTTCTGTTCCTGTTCTAGTTGTTTGCTTAGTGTTAGGTTCAGTTGTTGAAAATTATGACTTTGTTGTCATTTTACTGTTCATAGTTTTGATCTTTTTCTTAAGTTTCTTTAACATTTTATATAGTAAGGGCTTGGTGATGATAAACTCCTTTAACTTGACTTTATCTGGGAAGCACTTTATCTGCCCTTCCTTTCTAAATGATAGCTTTGCTGGAATAGCGTAGTCTTGGAGGTAGGTCCTTGCCTTTCATCACTTTGAATACTTCTTTCCAGCCCCTTCTTGCCTGTAAGGTTTCTTTTGAGAAATCAGCTGACAGTCTTATGGAAATTCCTTTGTAGGTAACTCTCCACTTTCCTCTTGCTGCTTTTAAGATTCTCTCCTGATCTTTATTCTTGGGTAATGTAATTATGATGTGCCTGGTGTGTGTTTCCTTGGGTCCAACTTCTTTGGGAATCTCTGAGTTTCTTGGACTTCCTGGAAGTCTATTTCCTTTGCCAGATTGGGAAAGTTCTGCTTCATTATGTTTTCAATTTCTTGGTCTTCCTCTTCTTCTGGAACCCCTAAGATTCAGATGTTGGAACGTTTAAAGTTGTCCCCAAGGTTCCTAAGCCCCTCCTCTTTTTTCTTTTTTCTTTTTTCTTTTTCTTTCTTTCTTTTTTTTTTTGAATTCTTGTTTCTTCATTCTGTTCTGATTGAATGTTTATTTCTTCCTTCTCTTCCAAATTGTTGAGTTGAGTCTTGGTTTTCTTCCATTTACTATTAGTTGCCTGTATATTTTTCTTTATTTCACTTTTCATAGCCTTCACCTTTTCCTCTATTTTGTGACCATACTCAACCGTTTCTGTGAGCATCTGATTACCAGTGTTTTCAACTCTGCATCTGATAGGTTGGCTGTCTCTTCATCGCTTAGTTCTTGTTTTTGGAGTTTTGATCTGTTCTTTCATTTAGACCATATTTCTTTGGGCATACCCGTTATGTTGTAAGGGGTGGAGCCTTAGATGTTCACCAGGGCAAGACAACCCACGCCACTGCGTGGTAGCACTGTATGTGGGGGAGGGGTCAGAGAGGGAACAATGCCTCTTGCTCTGCTGTCCTCCAGCTTTCAGTCACTTACCCCACTACCCACAAGCAAATTGGGCCCTTCTGGTGCTGATTCCTTGGTGGGAGGGCTTGTGTACATTCTAGGACCCTGTGGGTCTCTCTCACAAACTCTGCCGTGAGGCTGGGAATTTTTCCCACCGCCGCAACCTCTACATAATTTTACAGCCAGAGGTTTTTGAGGCTTTCCTTTCCTGCACTGGAATGCTGGGTTGCACAGTCTGTCTCACTCCCCAGTTGTTTCTTCCAGTTTATCTGCACGTAACTGTGGTACCGCCATTCACTGCCTTGCCTGTGTTCTCTCCACCCTGGATGCCTGTCTTTGCCCCTTGTACCAGTCTGAATGAATATTTCTTTTTTAACTCGTTGGTTGTCAGACTTCCATAGAGTTCAGTTGTTGTTCAATGGCAGTTCTGGGGGTTTTTTTGTTTTTAAATTTGTCCTCCTTTTGGTTGTGAGAGGAGGCAAAGTGTATCTACCTGTGCCTCCATCTTGGCCTGAAGTCCAACACTGTACTTTTTGTTACATTCCCTCTTTTCTGTCAGTGTGCATCTCTCATGCAGCCAGTATTTATTGAGCACACCACTGGGCTCTGGGAACATGGTTGAGTAAGACATGGTCATTAGCGTCCAAGAATTTCTTGTTAGAGAGACAGGCATAAACAAATAATTACAATGTGTTAAAGATGCATATCAAGGTGGGAGTGAGGTTGACTGTATAAATAAACCTTTTTTGGTCAGCTTATATAATGGAGAGAACAATACTAGTGAGGATGTTAGGTCTGAATCCACATAACCCAGATTTATAGTGCGTTAAAATACCCACCTCCACTACCCATGTAATAATTGTGCTTTTTTTGTGTGTGTGTGTGTAGGGCAGGTGTGGCTGGATTGAAGCCCTGAGCCCTGGGAAAAGTTTGGTTAGAATTGGCTCAAGTTTCCCTGATAAGTTATCAGTCTTGTCATCTTGCATGAGGAGCCTGGCTGCCTATCACCTGTGGAGACTAGACATACAGCTGGTGTGAAATACCACCTTGATTGTGATCTTTAGCAGGTTAGCTAGTCCTTATGCCTCAGCTTCCTGATATGTGTTAATAGGGATAGCAGGAGTTACCTCCCTTCTGGGGTTGGTGTGAGGACAGAATTAGATCATCTGTAGGGTTTGGGATGTAGTAAGTGCTAGATTAGTGCTAGCTCTTGTTGTTGTTACATATTCATATTACATTTCAATCCATACCACTCGTGTAGTATCCAGCTAGCCAGATTGTATTGGACCAGACCAACTCCTTGTCTGAAGTAATTCTATGTATTCAGCTCAGCAGACATTTACTGAGGACAAGGAGCCTGTCAGACACTGGGTTGGTCATTGAGGCCTCAGAGATGAATTGAAGGTCATCTTGTCCTCAAATAGTTAGTGCTTTCTATTTGTATTGAACTCTTTTAAGATCAGTACACTTAAATGATTAGATTTGAAAAGTTGAATAAATAAGAAAAATTAGAAAAGAGTTCTCTTTTAAAGTAAAAAATCAGGTTAAGTAAAATTTCCTTTTCCAGACCTTATTAACCACTCCAGAAAGACTTCATATGAGTTGGGTGCCAGACCCTATGCAGCTTTAATATCTGAATGATTGTGCTGGCCAAAAAGTTTATTTAGTTTTTTTCCAGTAGAGCTTAGTTATCTTTAACTTCATTTGAAACAATTTTGTTAGATTGTATTGTGACAGCTGTCATATCAGCAGGCATTAAAAAAAATCAAAATCGGTGAATTTTTGTGCAGCCATTTTAACATCGAAGATGGAAGAGTATATGCAACATTTTTGCTGTATTATGCTTTATTATTTCAAGAAAGTTAAAAATACAACTGAAATGCACAAAAAGATTTGTACAGTGTTTGGAAAAGGTGCTGTGACTTATCAAATGTGTCAAAAGTAGTTTGAGAAGTTTCTTGGTACTATTGACATTTTGGCCAATTTGGGGCTGTCTTATGCATTGGAAGAAGATGTTTAGCAGCACCCCTGGCCTCTACCCACTACAGCCAATAGCAGGAGATAGCCAGCGCAGTGAAAATATCCAAATCAAGTTATTGGTGAAAATGAAAAATGTATCTTTTATTTTATGGAAAACCCATATAGACTTTTTGGCCAACCCAATAAGTTATAGTGAGCAGAAAAGTACATTTGCGAGGCTTACATGTTAAGTGTATACATTGTCAGCTTTAGTAATCGGACAGTTTAACATTAGGTATCGATGATGGAAATTTGTTTTATGGCAAAGAAAAACATTGTAAATACCCCTATCAAATTAATGATGACAATTTAAATTAAAAATTAAATTTGATAATCTCATGTAAAGTTTTTAATTTCTAATTTTGGTTTTGATTAATTTTTTTTTAGGTTCTGCTCACTTTAGTGTATTGAATTATTCCTACATTTCTGTTCTTTCTCTGATAATTTATGTTTTTAGATCTAGTTGAGAAGGCTACACTGGGATACTTGGCTAGTGCCATCAAATCCTACCTTTAAGTGAATTTCAGAATTGTGTTTGCATCATTTCTTCATGGACAGACTAAAGCTAGGTTGAAGCTAGCTTTCGAAATTAGCCTCTCTAGGAGTAGGCCACCTTACACAATGTAAATTCACTGGAGAATTTCTTCAGGTTTCCAGAAGTACTAATTTTTATAACACTAGGACAACCTTTTTCATCTCCTAGCACACATAAACTAATTACCATATTTTTCAGACCATAAGACGCACCTAGGTTTTAGAGGAGGAAAATAGGAAAAAAAATTTTGAAGCAAAAATGTGGTAAAATATTTAATAACATAAATAACAATATTTCACCAATGTAAATGTAAACAGAACTCAATAGCAGCATTAACAACCATTATTCCTCCCAAATTTGGGGGTGGGGAGAGTGTATCTTATGGTCTGAAAAATACAGAACTAAAATTCTGCAGCACATCAAAGAATATATTTTTTGCTGATTTGACAAAAAATAGATGGTATTTTGATTCATTCACACCAGGTGGCTACTACGTTGGCTGTTGTCATTTTTTAATTTGCCAGTTGGGAAAAAAAAGAAGTCAGTGCCCCTGACTAAATAGTTAGGTATTGCATGTTTTAAAATTTTTTGCACCACACCGGTATGTGCCTGCTATTGCAAAACTGTGTAGTTTGTGAGATCAGATGAGTCCACACCTAGTCAGTCATAGGGTTGACACACTATCCAGATTTATCATCCCTGACTTCTACTAGGTGCTTAGCCCAGTGACCCCCTAAGTGGCACTGACAGTTGGTGCTCAGTAAGTGGTGCTGTTATATGCCAGGTACTTTATAGTAGTATCTGTTTTAACGAGAAATGTGTGCATGTTTTATAGATGAGGTGACTGGGGTTTAAAGACCACAAATCAGTGTTTTCCCAGATTTTTCTGATAGTGGTGTAGTATACTTAATAGTAGCATATATGTAGTAATTTTACCACTTGGTAGTGTCTCCCTAATTTAAAGGTTAAGATCTTCCTCCCTAGGAGTTTTGGGGATTAAATACAAAAGGCGCATATAGATTGCTTAGCTCAGTGCTCAGTATGTAGAAGGTATTCACTAGATGCGGTTAGATATTTCATTCTGGTTATTTTTATTTTGATGTATTTTTCTGTCTGGAAGTAAAGGTATAGTATAAGAAGAACAATCTGATTACAGGATTGACTTAGTCAAGGACTTAAATATCTTACGTATGCATTTAACAAGCTTCATTCTTAGTTACATGTGATTTTTCACTTCCCTTAGCACCATATATTTGACTATTTTAAGGAAATTGTGGAAAATATTGACTTCTTTCCTATTCCTGTAATTGGTTTACAGTGGACTGAATTTACTCTAAAGTGGAAGGATGTGACTTGCATACCAATTTAAGTAATAGAAAGTGTGCAATATTGCAAGGAAATAGAGGTCATAGATCAACCTTGAATGAACCCAGTGTAAAAATAGAATGCTATAACAATTCTTCTAATTTCCTAAATTTAATAGCATTAGTTTTTAACTTACAGATGGTAGTCTTCTTTTTTTACTTTTTTGGGGACATAGGAATTCTTACTGAGAAAGAAGAAAAGAGACCTTTGCAGCTGTGTGTGATAATGGATGTGTCAGGATTGCTAACATCCTATTGGCAGAACGTTTAAGAAAGAAAGTTTGCTGGTTTTCTTGGAAGTAGTTTGGAGTGTTGTAGAACATTACTGTACCTATGTCACTTTTTTGTAAGCCTGTGGGTCAGAAAACTGGATTGCCTTATCATTCTTCCAAACATTCATTCATTCCATAGCCAAATATTTTGAACTTCTAATGCAAATTCATCATACTACATTTGCATAAAGGGAAAACTTTTTAATACATTGTTAAGTGAAAATTAATATCTACTAGGCATTTCATCACCAAAAAGAATTTATGTGGGAAAAATAAAAGAGTTGCAACCCAGTGCATGCAGACATGGCAGGTCATATGCACAGTCTGCCCGGTGTGCCAGTTTGGAGAGGTATTTATACAAAGGAAGAGGAAGTTAAGGGAAAGGGAAGTTAGAACCATAGAGCTTTATTATAAGCATAGAGAGTTTTCTCCTGTGGAGTTCTGGCTCTCGCGATTGCATAGACTTTCATAAGCCCTCGCTCCTCCCATAGATCTCTGGACTGATTGTGTTTTCTTAAAAGTTTCATTTAGTCTTTATGAACATAATGTAGTTCAAACATTACCTGTTTTTTAAAGTGAAAAAATAAATTGTTCTAGCAATCTTTAAATTTTTTAAAGCTGAATACTTCCTGTGACTTAAAAAAAATGAAGAAGCAACATAACTCCTTTTTTTCCCCTTAACACAATGGAAATTAATAAAAGACACATAGTAGGTGACGACAGGTGTATTCTTTAAGGTATTTAGAACATATATGGCTGCAGCAATATGTACCTAAAACAGCCTTCTTTGGTGAGTGAATTTCATTGAATTTGTGCTAGCTTTATTGAAGTGTAATTCGTATGTAATAAAATTGACCAACTTTAGTTGTACACTTTGATTATTTTCGCAAACATACCCAGTTATGAAACCACCACCATCATAATTTAGGACATTTACATCATCTCAGAAAGTTGTTTTGTGCCTCTTTGCAATCTATGCCATCCCCTCATACTAGCTAGCCCCAGGTAACTACTGATATGCTTTTTGTCAATATCATCTTGCCTTTTCTAGAATTTATAATAAATGTAAACCTACTGTGTGTGATCTTTTTGCCTGATTTTATTTCACTTTGCATAATCGTTTTGAGGTTCATCCATGTTGCACGTAAAGAAGTTTGTTTAGGCCCTGACTGGTGTAGCTAGCTCAGTGGGTTGAGCATGGGCCTGCGAACCAAAGCATCGCCAGTTTGATTCCCAGTCAGGGCACATGTCTGGGTTGCAAGCCATGTCCCCTGGCGGGGTTATGCAAGAGGCAGCCATACATTGATGTTTCACTCCCCCTTTTTCTCCCACCCTTCCCCTCTCTCTAAAAATAAATAAAATCTTTAAAAAAAAATGAGTTTGTTTCTTTTTATTATCCAGTAGTAATTAATGTACTACAATTTATGCATTCACCTGTTGATGGACATTTGGGTTGTTTCAAGTTATGCCTATTACGATTAAAGCTTTAATGGACACTCAAGTAAAAGTCTTTTTCTTTTCTTCTAAGTAAGTGCCTAGGAGTGGGACTGACAAGGGTTTGCTATGATTACCCTTTATTAAAAAGTTGCCAAACCATCACCAGCAGTATGTAAGTGTTCTACTTGTTCTTGATGTACATGGTTGAACTTTTGTGGATATGTACTTGGGTTTCATTATGGTTTTCATTTGTTTTTGCCTGATGGCTAATAATATTTGTGGGTATCTTTTCATGTGGTTCTAGGCTACTTAGAGATCTCCTTCTGTAACATTTCTAGTTAAATCTTTTGTCTAACTGAGCTGTTTGTCTTATTAACTTCCATAAGTTCTTTAATAGTCTGCGTGTGATTCTTTTATCAGATTTATATTACTAATATTTTTCCAAGTGTATGCTCTACTTTATTTTTTATTTATTTTTTAAATCCTCACCCAAGGATATGTTTATTAATTTGAGAGAAAGAGAGAGAGAAAAAGAATCAGAAACATTGATCAGTTGCCTCCTGTACTTGCCCTGACCAGGGATCAGTCTTGCAACCTAGGTATGTACCCTGACTGGAGGTAGAACCTGCAACCTGTGGGTGCACGGGACAGTGCTCCAGCCAACTGAGGCCCCTGGCAAGGGCTGCTTTTTAATTTATTTTTAACAGTGTTTTCTGAGAGCAAATATTTGAAATTTTAAAGAAGTCTAGTTTTCAAGTGGGCCTCTTTGGAATATTGGGGGATCACTTTTTAATGTATATGATTGTCTAACCACCATGCTGTACACTTGAAATAATGTTGAAAGTCAACTGTAATTGAAAAAAAAAAAGTCTAGTTTTTCAACTTTTTCATTTATGATTCTGTGCTCTTTGAATTTTAGAAGAATTTTTGCATACCACAAAGTCAAGATGTACTCCTATGTGTTTCTCTAGAATATTAATAGTTTTATCTGTTATTTTTAGGTCTGTAATTCATTCTGAGCTTATTTTTGTATATGTTATGAGGTAGGAGTAAATATTTACTACTTGCAGTCAGGTATTTAGCTGTTCCAGCATCATTTATGAAAAGACTTCCTTTCCCCCACTGAATTGCTGAGTATCTTAGTGAAAATCAGTTAACCATAATAGTATGTGTAGTTTTGTTTTTGGATTCTCGTTGTATGCCATAGATTGATATTTAAGTCTTTAAGAAGTAGCGTAAGTTCTCCAACTTTGCTTTTTAAAACATTGAATTAGTGCAATGTACTGATTGTGTATCTTAGAAATGCACACTTGAAACCTGATCCTGTTAATTGGTGTCACCCCAATAAACTTAATTTATAAAAACAACAAAAAGATTGCATTAGCTGTTTTAGTTTATTTGCATTTCTGTATGAATTCAGACTTAAGTTGTCAATTTATAGAAAAAAGCTGCTGGGATTTTTAATCTTTAAATGTATAGATCATTTTGGAGAGAATTGACAACAACGTTGAGTTTTTCAGGATATAAGTATTACACATATTTTGGTAAATTTGTTAAATTTAGTCAGTCATGTTTTTGAATGCTATTATAAGCAGAATTGCATTTTTATTTTATTTTTCAGTTGTTCATTGTTAGCTGTAGTTGATTTTCATGTATTGTCATTGTATCCTGTGGCTAACAGTAATTCTGAAAACACTCTTTTTTAGATAGGTTCACTAGGATTTTCTACATATATGATCATGTCTGTGAATAAAAACAGGTTTTTTCCTTTTTTAAAAAGTCCTCACCTAATGACATATTTATTGATTTTAGAGAGGAAGGAAGAAGGAGAGAGAGACACACACAGGCAGACAGACAGACATCAATGTAAGAGAGAAACTCGGTTGCCTCCCGTACCTGTCCCAACAGGGGTGGAATCCTCAACCTGGGTGTCCAGACTTTTGGCATCTCTGGGTCACACTGGAAGAAGAAGAGTTGTCTTGGGCCACATATTAAATACACAAACGTTAACAAAAACTGATGAGCAAAAAAAGTTTTAAGTAAATTTTGTGTTGGGCCACATTCATAACCATCCTGGGCCACGTGCAGCCCAGAGGCTGTGGGTTGGACACCCCTAGTACAGGGTCATGGTCCAACCAACTTGAGGCACCCAGCCAGGGTGAATAAAGTTATGTACTTTTCTTTTCAGTGTTTATGCCTTTTGCTTCTTTTTCTTGCTTCTTGCCTCAGTGGCTTATCCAGGACAAAGTTGAATAAAAGTAGAAACAGTGGTCATTCCTGCCTTGTTCTGAATTTTAGGGGGAAAGCTTTCAGCCTTTCATCTTTAAATATATTAATTATAGGTTTAAGTATGGTTAGTATATTTTTTAGTGAATATAGTGCAGTACATTTTTTTAAATGTTAAATTAACCTTGCATTCTTGGTGTTTTCCTCATTTGGTCATTATATTATTCACTTTTTACTTATTTACTTTTTGCTTATTAATTTGGTAAAGCATTGTTAAATATTTTTGCATCTATGTTAAGGGATATTTCTTTTAGGGTTTTTTTTTTTTTTCCTTAAATTTTTTTTTGTGTGTGTGCTATTTCTGGTGCCAGGATAATGTTGGCCTCATAAAATGAATTGGGAGATATTTTCTCCTGTGATACTGAAATATTTGTATAAAGCTGGTTTTACTTCTTTCAAGCTGTTTCAGAGAAGCAAGAGAACTACAGGTTATCCTGGAACATTTTATTGTGTCAGAAAGCAGAGATATGCTCAAGGGAACATGTCAGATGGACACAAGAGCTGGCTTGAAGGGACTTTAATTGGCCACATTTGGGACATTCTGAGCATCAAAAAAGAATAGTAGTATTCAGTTATATTGGGAGAAAAGGGCATGAGTCCATAGTGACACTCAAAAATGAAAAGAGTGGAAAGAAATCAAAATGGCATTACTGAAAAATGTCATGTGTAAATAAATGTACAAGGAATGATTGAATTAGAAAATCACCACTTGCAACCACCAGTGTAATAATTGATTTAGGCAAGAATCATCAGTGAATGCTAAAATCATTGATGAAAGGTTGTTGGATAGACGCACACTCTCCCTATATTCTCACTATGAATTACTTATTCATTACAAAGGGAAAGAGACATCTTTATGATGAAAGGATCTGGTGGGTACTGCATTAGCCAAGTGATCCAATGTAGCATCACCAATAACGTCAGACCGATTGATGTCTGCCTGAGAGGGGATGAGGTGCACAGTGTCTCTATTATACTTGCCTAAAACATTTAATGAGAATCTAATCATGACGAAACAGGCAAATCAAGATTGTGGTATATTCTGTAAAATACTAGGTCTTTATTCTTCAAAAATATGTCATGAAAGACAAAAAAAAAATGAGGAGACTTCTAATTTAAAGAGACTAAAGAAATATTAGAGTCAATTGTAATGAATGATCCTTGATTAGATTCTACACTGCAAAAAAAAAAAGACACTTTTGGGTAGACAATTGAGAAAAAAATACAGAGTACATATTTTCAATACTGTATAAATGTGAAACTACATGTATGTGATAATAGAATTGTGATTGTGTTGAAGAATGCCATTTTTAGAAATATATGCTGAAGGATTTACTGGGAAATGCTGTGGTATCTGTAGCCTACTTTCAAATGGCTAGTAAATAAACAGATAAATAGAATATATATATATGGACAAGGAGAATGTGCTAAAACAGATCTGACAGAATATCATTTTTCTGTACATTTAAAGTGTTCTACAGTAAAAGATTTGGCAGAAAGTATTTTCCTGTTTGAGAGTCTAGGCTCCAGTGTTTACCATGTGGCTGAAGCGGTTGATTCTACAGGCTTGTCCCTCTTTCCCCCACCCTTTTCCCCCAAGAAATGACCTTGAGTCTCCTCTGTTACCTCTCCCTTAACTTCATTTTGTCTCTTCAGCCACATGTTTCTTCACTTCTGCCTTTAGAAAGAGCATTTCCAAGGCAAACCTTTCCCCTGCTTCCCTTTGACCTTCAGAGCAACCAAATTACTTATAGTCTGGCTTCTGCTCTGATATTCAGAAACCTGTCTAAAGACTTACCAGCGGCTTCCAATTAACCAAACCTGGTGGCTTATTTTAAAGTCTTTGCCTTCCCTCCCCCCATCGTCTCGGTATGATAGCCTTTGTTGAACCCTCTTGTCTCTTAGCTTCCATGACACATGCTCTGCTTTCTTGTTTCTTTCTCAGACTCTTCTACTATCAGTAGCTCCACTGCTGCCTGAGGGAGATTCTGCCCTGTATTTAATTAAACCATAGACTTCAGCTCTACCATTTCTTCCTTTGTAACTTTTTAAAGCTTTTGTCTGTGTGGGTGTTTCTAGTTGTGACTTCTTTCCGTAAGTTCAAATATTGCCTTGGTACTGTCTACATCAGCATTTTCACTTACATATTCCAGTGTCATCTCAAGTCCTGTGTGTCTGAAGTTGAATTAAGCCTTTGCCTTCATACTGTCCTTCAAATCTGGCATCTACCTGGCTTCAGTTGAAAACATATTTACATCACCAACCTCCAAAGCATGTGTACAAACTTCTAGGCTCAGTCCCAGAGAACGTGATTCAGGAGGTTTAGAAGGAGGCCCAGAATCTCCACTGTGCTGAGTATCCAGGTGATTCGATGCAGGAATTCAAGGATCCCATGTTGAGAACTGCTGTTGTAATGAATAGTTCAAGGGTTTTTATACTAGTTCATCACGGGATTCCTATACCTTCAAGCACCAATCTTGTTGAACGACACCCTCACCCCCAAAGTATGGAAGATTGTTGAGAGGCAGTCTGAGCTTGAACTTTGAAGAGAAACAGACTTGAGCTTTCATCTTGACCCTGCCATTTACCTGCTGATATGACTTGGGTCAAGTTACTAGAAAAATGGGAAAAAAAGCATACAACTTCCAGGACCTAACATAGGGTATGGCTCAGCCTCTGCTTCCCTCTTCAGCCTCCTCTCTGATTCCTCCCAGTGCTCCCTAAATTTCAGACCTACTAAATGACTATTATTTTCTGAGAGTACCGTCATTTCTTATACCTCTTAATTCCTTTGCCTTGTTCTTTCTGGTAGGGAATGCACACCTGTCTGACTCTTGCTTGCCTTTCACATGTAACCACTATTTGGAGGCATCTGCAGACTCTTGGAGCTGAAATTGGTGGTGTCAGTGCATTTTGACCCAGCACCATTTGTTGACCAGGCTGGCTGTCCTTTCCCTGAATTGCTTCTGTCTCTTTGTCCGAATCAGTCAGGCTTTTTTGTGTGGGTCAGTTTCTGTGCTCTAGGTTCTATTTTATTGATCTGTGTGTATGTATATGCCTCTGCCAGTAATACACGCCTGGAGTACTCTCGCTATATAGTGAAATAGAGTAAGTCCTTCCACTGTATTCTTATTTTTCGAGATTCTTTTAGCTATTTTAGGGAGTGTCCCTTTTTATGTAAATTTTAGAATGAGCACGTCTTATGTCTATAAAATACATTGCTGAGAGATATTGATAGGAATTGCATTAAATCTGTATATTAATTTTGGGAGAATTGACATTTATTGCTATGTTGAGTACTCCAATCTATGAATACAGTATGTATGTTCATTTATTTAGGTCTTTTTTAAAATCACCATTTTGTAATTTTTAGCGTACAGATCCTGTACATATTTTGTTAAGTGTATACACTAAATATTTTCTTTCTTTGGATTGATTGTAAATGATGTTTTATGTTTAATTTTGGCTTCCATATGTTCATTGTTACTATATAAAAGTGTTGTTATGTGCATTGACCTTATATCTTGCTACCTTGCTGAAATCACTTATTCTAGGAGTTTTGATATTTTTCATAGATTCCTTTGGGTTTTCATGTTCTCCGTATGTAGGGACAGTTACATTCTTTCTTCCTAATTGACCTGTATGCATTTTATTTTTCTTAATGCAGTGGCTAGAACTTCTAATACTATGCTGAATAAGATTTGTGAAAGCAATACCCTCATCTTTTTTCCCAATTGTAAGGGCAAACCATTCATTCTTACACTGTTACAGATGATGTTAGTAATAGGTTTTTGCAGATGCAGAAGTGGAAGAAATTCCATTCTGTTCTCAGTTTGCTGAGAATGTATGTCATGAATGATGCCAGATTTTGCCAAAAGCTTTTTCTGCATCAATTATTTTGATTGTACAGTTTTCTTATTTAACTGTTGGTGTGGTAGATTTTGTTGACTGATTTCCAAATATTGAGTCAGCCTTGCATGTACGGACATAATCCTGATCAGCTGTGGTATATAGTTCTCTTTATACTTTGCTAGATTCATTTTGCTAGTTATTTGTTGAGGGTTTTTATAAGTTAATAAAGGATATTGGCCTATAGTTTTAAAAGAAAATTTGTCATGTTTTTGTCTGACTTTGGTATCAGGGTAATATTAGCCTTAGAAAGTGAGTTGTGAAGTACTTCATTTTGTATCTTCTGGAATACATTATATAAAATTGGTGTGAATTCTTTAAATGTTTGATAAAGTTCTTTAGTTAAAGCCATTTGTGCATGAAAATTTCTCTTTTGGGGGATCTTTCAATTGATAACTTCGGTGTTTTTAGTGGCTATAGGTATATGCTGGCCATTTGTTTTGTCTTGATTGAGCTTTGATATTTGGGGATTTTGGTGAATTGGTCCATTTTTTTCCAAGTCGTTGAACTTCCGATCACAAAGTTGTTATGGTATTCTCTTACTAATCTTCTAATAGCTGTAATGCTGCCTACTGTTTCATTCCTGGTATTGGAGATTTTGTTTTCTATCTTTTTTGTGTATTAATCTAATCTTGCTAGAGGCTAGTCAGTTTTGCTGATTTTTTTCAAAGAACCAGCTTTTGGTTTCATTTTTGTTATTTTTCTGTTTTCAGTTTCATTGATTTCTGCTCTTTTTATTATTTTCTTCTAGTTTGTTTTGATTTTCTTTTTTGAAGGAATCCTTTTCTAAAGGGTTCCATCTTATGTTGTCTTTTAGTATATTGCTTTTGCATATTTTTCCTAGGCGTTGCTTTACATATCACACTAAACGTGTGTAACTTATCACAGACCACCAATAACCAGTGTTTTACCACTTTGACTGTAGCATTAAAGTCTTGTGTTCAGTAAGATTCAACTCCCTCTTTCCCACATTTTAAAATAAAATTTTCTTAAGTATTTTCTCTTTGTACATTGAACGCACAGATGTGGTTATAACTTTGTTTCAGTCATAAGTATGATTTAAGAAACTTACAAGGAAAGATAGTGTGTTGTGTTTACTGTTATTTTTTCATCCCTGTCTTTATTCTTTTATGAAGTTCCTTTCTTTGAGGGGAGCTTCGTTTAGCCATTCTTTAAGGGTAGGCATGGGAGTGACAAAGTTTTTAGTTTTGTTTCATCTAATAATGTTTTTATTTTTCCTCCTTTCCTGAAAGATGATTTTATTATATGTAGAATCATGATTGACAATTTTTGTATTTCAGCACTTAAGAAATGTGCCGCTTCCTCCAGGCCTGCCTGAGTTAGATGAGAAATCCACTGTCATTGGAATTGGTGTCTAGTGTCATTCCTCTTAGGCTGCTTTTAAATTGGTCTGTAGTTTTCAGAAATTTTAATTGCAATGTGTCTTGACTCTTTGAGTTTATTCTGCCCAGGATTTGTTCTGTAAGTTTATTTTTTTAATCCTCACATGAGGATATGTTTATTGATTTTAGAGAGAGGAAGAGGGAGGAAGGGAGAGAGAGAGAGAAACAGAAATATCGATCAGTTGCCTCCTCTACATGTTCTGACTAGGGATTGAATCCACAACCTCGATATGTGCCTTGATGGGGATTGAACCTGCAACCTTCTTGGTGTATGACACTCCAGCCAACTGAGCTACCTGGCCAAGGCTGCTGTGTAAGTTTATATTGTTCCTCAAATTTGGGGTGTTTTCATTCATATGGGTTTTCATTTTCAGTTCTTCAGTATTCAATTCTATAAGTACCATTTGTTTTTTCTTTATAACTTCTGTTTTTGCTGTGGTTTTGTATGTTTCATTTTTCTAAAGTGAATTCATAACTTATTGAAACAATATGATTGTGGCAGCTTTAAGATCTTTGTCAGTTCCAAACTGGATTCATCTTGGTTTTGGCTTCAGTCGATTGTCCTTTCTTATTCACGGTGTGTGTTTCTGGTAAAGTGAGTGATATTCTATTGTGTTCAATATTTGGACACATCTATTATGTTAGGAGACTCTGGGTCAATTTAAATCTTTTATTTTGTGAAGCATTTACTTTTTTAGGTTTAGTGTGGCAAGATGGCTTTCGGCTTACTTTTTCCCCTGCTCTTTTCCTCCAAATACAACTAAACACTTTGGAAGCAGTTTAACAGACGATCATTACAAGATTCTGAAAGGTGGAAAGAAGGTAGACTGGCTAGGACTTCAAGTCATAAAGAATTACACTGTGGTGGATTCCATGTGTTTTCTTTGTATGTTCCGTGTATTGTGGACTGGAACACCAATAGGTGTTCCAACTTAGAATCACCAATAGGCATAAACAGACAGAGAAAAACCTGGTCTCTCTGGCCAAAAGACCTGGAAGAGGGAAGCCCAACAGGAACTTAGCAGTCAGGCATTTAACCAGTGGTGTTGAAGGGCCTATTCTGCCCTCAGCAGCAGCCCCAGCAGAGGTAGAGGGGAAGCTCACGTTGAGGGGGGGGTGGGAGTGGGGCGTTGCAGAGAACTGTCCAGGGTCCTGTCCACCTACAGGTCTGGCATTCCTCCACTCAGTCATACCACGTGGTCTAAGGAAGTTCTTTCAGCCCTTTCTGTGGTACCAAAAGACAGCTAGAGGAAGCTCTAGTGGGGCTGGAAGACTGAAGCAGACAGTATAACATCACAGAGGCTTGTTACAAAACCACAGACCACAAAAGTAGACCAGAACTTACATGCTAAAACTGATAAGGTCAAGTTTTTCTAACCACTTTAGATAATTGATTTCACCTAATCAAAGGGAATTTTGCAGTTTAAAATATTTCCAGTGGTACTTAATTTAATAGTCTCCACCATCAGTTGAATTGGTGGTTTGTTAGAGTTTTCAGTTCTGTTCTTCTTGTTCAGTTGTTTTAACTTTAAAATATGTGACTCTGATAAGTCCTAAAACTGTAGTGCATATGCTCTCTAGGAAATGGAGTTCATCTAGGTTTGTTGGCTGTATCCAACCACACTGTACTCCCTCCATTGCAGATTTGGGCTTTTATGAGAGCATTTGTGTCTTAAAACAAAACAAAACAAAACAAAGCAAAACAAACAAACAAACAAAAAAAAACAAAGAAACCCCACCAAACCTGCTAGGTCTAATTCTCCTCTCTGGTGTTTATTGGCTAAAATTTTGTCATCGTAGATTACACATTGACAACTGAGCAGTATTTTTTTAATTCCATGGTGTAAAAAAAAACTAGATCGGATTCTTCAGCTTTATAAACAGGATGTAGATGTATACTGGACTCTAAGAGTCAGTAGGCTCATGTCCTAGTTCTGGCTCTGAACTTCATTCTACTTCTCTGATTTCTGAGGTATCCTTAACTTTTAAAAATAATCGTAGCAACAGTATTTCCCCTATGTTGCTGAGATTAACTGCCTCCCAGTCTGTTCCCATCTGATGGAGAAGATCCTGTAAAAGACCCTTTGCTGATGCTCTTTGCTGGAATGTGGAGGGGTTGCAGGGGCAGAAGGATGTTTAGGGACATGAGGATCATAGTATGTGTACTGGAGAGAGATGGACCGGAGTACAAAGCCACAGAGACATGTCTGGGGGAAGAAGTCTAAAAATAACTATTTGGGTGAGAAGTCAGGGGAAGGTAGGGAAGTCCATGAAATGTAGTACTGTACACTCAAACTTTACTAATAGTATTTTCATTGTTGAAGCATAGCATTCAGTAATGCACACACATCTTAAATAGCTTTTTAAACATTTCCTTATGTATATACTGTTGACCCTCAAACAACATGAGTTTGAACTGTATGAGTCCACTTATATGTGGAATTTTTTTCAATAAATACTGTAAATGTGTTTTCTCTTATGATTTTCTTAACATTTTTTATTGTAAGAATGCAGTACATAATACGTATAACATACAAAATATGTGTTAATACGCTGTACTATCAGTAAGGCTTCCTGTCAACAGTAGGCTATTAGTAATTAAGTTTTTTGGAGAGTCAAACATTATGTTTGTGTTTTTGACTGGTGAGGGTCAGTGCCCATAACCCCTCCATTGATTAAGGGTCAGCTATGCTTGTGTAACTATCATCCAGATGAAAATATAGAGAATAAAGTTTTGCCAGATCTTTTCATTGAGAAATCCCTTTTCCCATTCACTAAATTAAGTGGTTAAATACTGGCTTGACAGGTATTTGTGTGTCTCTCTGTCTTACGCTGAAATGTTGGCTCTTCTGTAAGAAAGACATTTTAGCTTAATGAAATTGATAGCCATCATAATCACATGGCATAGTTATGTATTTATGAGGGGGAATATTTCAGCATAATGGGCCTGTTAGGTGTGTAAGGAATAAGACATGAAGGATGGCCCAGCTTTGGAGAAAAGCCTTCATGTTGTTAATGTGAGGTGGTGATTTTGAATACCTCAAAAATAACCAAAGAAACAAGCCATGTGTAGAGTATGGAAAGGAATACTAACTTTTTAAAACAGAGTTTATTGAGATATAATTGATGTATGATAAACTGTACACATTTAAAGTGTACAATTTGGGTTTTGACTCGTATACACCTGTGGAACTATGACCACAATAAAGACTAGAGGGTTTTTAGAGGGTTTTTTAAAGACTTTTTAAAAAAAGATTTTATTTATTTATTTGTCTAGAGAGGGGAAGGGAGGGAGAGAGAGGGAAATATCAATGCGTGCTTGCCACTCACATGCCCCCTACTAGGGACCTGGCCTGCAACCCAGGCATGTGCCCTAGACTGGGAATCAAACCCCTGACCCTTTGATTTGCAGGCTTGCATTCAACCACTGAGACACACCAGCCAGAGCTAAAGACTGGAGTTTCTTTATGACCTTTTTATCTCCCTCCCACAACCCCAGCAAATTGCTGTTGTGCTCTCTATCTCTAAAGATTAGTTTGCATACGCTAATGCTTTATATAAACAGAATCATACAGTATGAACTCTTATATCTGCCATTTTTTATGCAGCATAATTATTTTGAAGTTCATCCATAATGTTGCATGTTTCTGTAGTTTGTTTCTTTTTAATGCTGAATAGTAGTCAGATGTGCGTACCACCGTTTGTTTATCCATTCACTCATCAGTGGAAATTTGGTTCCTCTTTTGAGCTATTTTACAAATAAAGCTGGGTATAACACTCTGTACAAATCTTTGCACACATGTTTCACTTTCTCTTGGGTACATACATAGGAGTGGAATTCTGGATCTAATGGGTCTATATTTAACTTTTCAGTAACTGCTAACCTCTTTTCTAAAGTAGTTGCTCCATTTTATATACCATCAGTGTGTTGGAGTTCAAGTCCCTCCACATCCTTACCAACACTTGGTATAGTAAGAGTTTTAAATTTTAGGAATTTCAGTGGGTATGTATTGACGTCTCATTGTGTTTCTGTTTGCATTTACTTAATGACTTGAGCATCTTTTTGTGTACTTTTGTTTCTGTGTACTTTTGTTTTTGTGATTCATATCATCTTAAATGTTTAGTCATATCTTTTGTGCATTTAAAAATTATATTGCAAGAGTTCTTTACATATCTTGGATGCAAATCCTTTATCAGATAAATGTTTTGCAAATACCATATTTTTCAGACTATAAAACACTTTTTAAAAAAAACATACTTTTTGCATTAAAATTTTTTCCCCTGTTTTTCTCTCCTCTAAAACCTAGGTGTGTCTTATATTGCAAACCCCAGATGCACCTAGGTTTTAGAGGAGGAAAACGGGGGGGAAATTTTGAAGCAAAAAATGTGGTTTAAAAAAAAAACAAAAAACAAAAAACAAACCCCTGCGTCTTATGGTCCAAAAATATGGTAGTTTTCAGTCTGTGGCTAGTATTTTTTACTTCTGTAGTGGTGTTTTTTGTAGAGTAGAAATTTAAAAACAATCAGGCCTAATTTATATATATATATAAATTTTATATACATATAATATCTATATCCTGTTGAACATTTTTCTCCTATGCTGATACCTAGAAGTTTTGTAGTTTTAGCTCTTAAATTAAGTTCTGTCATTCATTTCATACTGATTTTTTAAGTGTTGAGGTGGCAGTGTTCTTTTTTTTTCTCTCCCATTTGACTTTCTAATTGACCATCATTTTTTATTGAAAATATTTTCCCCTGATTTGAACTGCCTTGTTACCTTTGTCAATATCCATTGACCATGTATGTAGGGGTCTATTTCTAGAGTCTTTATTTTGGTCTGTTTATTGCCTTTGTATCAGTGTTACACTACCTTGATTACTATGGCTGTATTTTAAATCTCAATGTTAAGTCTTCTTTTTTTCAAAATTGTTCTTAATATTTTGAGATTTTTTGCTTTTCCATGTACATTTTAGAATAATCTTCTCATAGTCTGTAAAAAAGCCTGCTGAGATTTTTATTAGGATTGATTGACTATCTAGATTAGTTTGGGAAGAACTGGTATCTTAACAATATTGAGGGTTTTTTTTTTCTTGTTGTTAGCATATGATTTAGGTTGTTTGTTTGTTTTTAACTTTGAGAACACAGTATATCTCTATTTAGGTGTTCTTTAATTTCTCCCAGCATTGTTTTGTCAAATATACCACTTGGTATTATATATACTTTGATGCCATCATAAGTAGTTTTCAATTTTAGTTTCCAGTTCTTCCTTAGTAGTATTAGCAGTTCAGTTGATTTTTGTACATTGCCCTTGTATCCTACCACTTTGCTAATCTTGCTTTTATTCTGGTAGAATTGTGTAGGATTTTCTACATTGAAAATAATGATATCTGTGTGTTAAGACAGTTTTATTTTCTCTTTTCCAATATATATGCTTTTATTTCTTTACCTTGCCTTCTTGCATTGGCTAATACGTTCAATATGATATTGAATAGGAGTAGTGATAGGGAACATCCTTAGCTGCTTCTGCTCTAAGAGGGAAAGTATTTTCATCTTTCACCATTATGATGTAAGCTATGTCTTTTTATTTATTTTTCCAGAACATTTATTTTTTTTTTAATTTTTAGATTCTTTTTTAAATATATTTTATTGATTATGCTATTGCAGTTGTCCCATTTCTCCTCCATCATTCCCTTTCACTCTGTACACCCTTTCCCACCCATATTCCCCCCTTTAGTTCATGTTCATGTGTTCTAAGTTCTTTAGCTTCTACATTTCCCACAATATTTCTGCCCTCCCCCTATTTTCTAACCACTATTTTCTATTGTCTATGCTACTTATTCTCTGTACCTTTTCCCCCTCTCTTCTCCTCCCACTCCCCTGTTGCTAACCCTCCATGTGATCTCCATTTCTGTGTTTCTGTTCCTGTTCTAGCTGTTTGCCTAGTTTGCTTTTGTTTTAGGTGTGGTGGTTAATATCTGTGAGTTTGCTCTCTTTTTACTGTCATATTTTTTATCTTCTTTTTCTTAGATAAGTCCCTTTAAAATTTCATATAATAAGGGCTTGGTGATGATGAACTCCTTGAACTTGATCTTATCTGAGAAGCAGTTTATCTTCCCTTCCATTCTAAATGAAAGCTTTGCTGGATAGAGCAATCTTGGATGTAAGTCCTTGACTTTCATGACTTGGAACACTTCTTTCCAGCCCCTTCTTGCCTGTAAGGTCTCTTTTGAGAAATCAGCTGACAGTCTGATGGGAACTCCTTTGTAGGTGACTGTGCCCTTATCCCGTGCTGCTTCTAGAATTCTCTCCTTCATTTTAATCTTGGGTAATGTAATGATGATGTGCCTTGGTGTATTCCTACTTTGGTCCAACTTCTTTGGGACTCTCTGAACTTCCTGGACTTCCAGGTAGTCTATTTCCTTTGCCAGATTGGGGAAGTTCTCCTTTATTATTTGTTCAAATAAGTTTTCCACTTGTTGCTCTTCTTCTTCCCCTTCTGGTACCCCTATAATTCGGATGTTGGGACATTTAAAGATGTCCTGGAATTCCTAAGCCTCTCCTCATTTTTTTGAATTCTTGTTTCTTCCTTCTTTTCTGTTTGGTTGTTTCTTTCTTCCTTCTGGTCCACTCCATTGATTTGAGTCCCAGTTTTCCTCCCATCTCTATTGGTTCCCTGTGCATTTTCCCTCATTTCACTTAGTGCAGCCTTCATTTGTTCACCTAATTTGTGAGCAAAATCAACCAATTCTGTGAGCATCCTGTTCACCAGGGCTTTGAACTGTGCATCTGATAGGTTGGCTATTTCTTGGTCGCTTAGGTGAATTGGCTCTGGGGCTTTGATTTGTTCTCCTGTTTGAGGCATTTTTGTTTTGGTTTGTTTTTTTTGGTCTGGCCGCAGCTGTTAGGTAGTGAGGGGTGGAGCCTTAGGTGTTCCCCTGGGTGAGGCAGCCCAGTTGCTGGGTAGTGATGCTGTATGTGGGGGCGGGGTCTAAGAGGGAACAATGGTGCTTACTCCGCGCTCTCTCTCTAGGATCCCAGTCCCTTCCCCCACTTCCCCTTCACCTAGATTATCCGCATCCGAATGTCAGACCACTTGGTCAGCCAGCTGCCTTGTGCAGCCTCACTGGGTTTACACTGTTGCCACTCCATGCCTGGGGTCCAGTAGCTGCCGCCTGCACACCTGAGGTCTGCCAGCTGCTGCTGCCTACTCGCCTGGGTCGCCAACCTCCACTTTTTCCTGCCACAACTCTGCCCCTCTTACCGGTCTGGATGAATGGTTGTTAGACTTCTGTACAGCTCAATTTTCTGTCAGTTCTAGTTGTTTTCTTGTTTCTAAATCTTTGTTGTCCTTAATTTTGGTTGTGTGAGGAGGCACAGTGTATCCACATTACGCCTCCATCTTGGCCGGAAGTGTAGCTGTGTCTTTTTAAAAAAATTTTTAATCCTCACCTGAGGACATGCTTATTGATTTTAGAGAGAGGGAAAGGAAGGGAGAGGAACATCGATTGGCTGCCTCTAATACACACCCTGACCGGGGACCGAACCCACAACCTAGGCATGTGCCATCACAGGGAATCGAACCCACAACGTTTCAGTTTATATGATGACACTCCAGCCGACTCATAGTGGCTGGGGTACTAGCTATGTCTTTTATATATACATGGCTTTTATCTACTTAGAGAAATTCCTTTTGTTCTTACTTTGCCAAGATCTTTTTATCATGGAAGGATTTTGAATTTTATCAAATGTTTTTCCTGCATCTTTTGAGATGATTATTTTTTTTGTTAGGTTGGATTACATTTTTTAAAAATGGTAAACAAATACTGCATTCCTGGATAAACCCCATGTGGTTATGATGTATTTATCCTTTTTATATATTAATGGATTATATTTGTTGAAATTGTAATAAAATTTGCATTTGGCCCTGGCTGGTGTGGCTTAGTAGATTGAGTGCTTGTGAACCAAAGGGTTGCCAGTTTGATTCCCCGTCAGGGCACGTGCCTGGGTTGTGGGCCAGGTCCTCAGTAGGGGGCACACGAGAGGCAACCACACATTGATGTTTCGCTCCCTCTCTTTCTCCCTCTTCCCCCTCTCTCTAAAAATAAATAAATAATTTTTTTTTTAAAAAAAATTGCATTTATAATAATGATACTGGTCTGTCATTCTTTTCCTTTAATGTGTTTGGTTTTGGTAGCAGAATTAGAATTTAGTGCTGGCTTCTTTAATGAGTCAGGAAGTTTTCCCTTTTCTGTATACTGGGAGAATTTGTACTGAATTGGTATGTTTTTCTTTTAAATATTTGGAAAATTTTATCATTTAATTTATCTGGGCCTAAAGTTTGCTGTGTGAGATTTTTTCACTTTAAAATAATTTCCTTAATACATATAAGGCTGTTAAAGTTAACTATTTTTTCTTGACTGATCTTTGGCATTTTGAGTCTTTGACATAATTATTCATCTCATAATCTGAATGTTGACTATATTGATAAAGTTGTCTCCCATTTCTTAAGTTTTCTGTGACCTCTCTTTACTGACTAATCTGGCTAGAAGTTTATCAATTTATTGCTCTTCTTAAACAAAAACAAAATTTAAAAAGCCCTTTTGATTTCTTTGATTTTTCTCTATCTTCTGTTGTCTATTTCATTGATTTATAGTCTTCATTATTTTTCTTCTATTTTAGGTTTAATTTTCTCTGTGTTTTCTAATTTCTTATATTAATCACTTCTTTGGGCATGTGGAATAAAATTTTGGTAAAATATGGATGACTACCTAGTATTTAAAATGTAATGTTATATATTATGTACATATATGCAACACAGATATTACATATACACACTGTCTTGTAATACATAATTACATGTTGGAAACACAGGATAAAATCTCCACCCAATACCTGAGTTGGCAGATTATTTTCACTGATATTTTAGATGGCTATAATACTACTGTAATCACAGACACTTTGCCAGTTTATTCTTCTCACAGTTAATCTGTGGCAGCAGTAAGGATACCAAACACCTCTGTAACCAGTACTTTTAACATAGCATAATTAAGAAAGGAGGTTTACTATAGCTTGAGAGAAGGCTTTTTAAAAGAATGTCTTTAAGCAGTCATTTTATAAGTTGCAAGATTATTTTCTTTCTTGAAAACTTTTTATTTGAAATATTTTCAAACTTTCAGAAAATTTCTAACACTCAAAATAGAGTAAAAAACAGGTCTTTACCCAGATTCACTTATTGTCAACAGTTTGCCTCATTTGCTTTATCATTTGCCGTTGGTTCTCCCTGCCCAAACATACATGCACACTAATAAATGAAAGAACTGTAAGCTCACAGCTCCTCTGGAGTACAGTTAACATTTTGTTTTGTCCTTGCAAAGTATTTTACATGTCATTCAGGCAATCTTTTAAGAAAAAATTTAGAAAATAGAAAAGAACATCCACTATATATTTTTTTATTTTAAAATTTTGAGATACCTTTCCCAAAGCATAAATTCACCTTTTTAGAATATACAGTTGCGTGGTATTTTAGTGTAGTCTCATATTTGCGCACCTATCACCACCTTCTAATTTCAAAACATTTGCATCTCCCCAAAAGAAACCTCATACACATTAACAGTCACACTCCATTTCTTCCCAGCCAGTAGCAACTGAAAGTTCATTAAACTTCCATTTCTGTGGATTTTCCTATTCTGGACATTTTCTGTAAATAGAATAATAAAATCGGTGGCCTTCTGTGTCTGGCTTCTTTCGCTTTGCACTGTTTTCAAGGTTCATCTGTGTTGTAGCATTCTTTTTGTGGCTGAGAAATATTTTATTGTATGGATTCACATATTTTGTTTATCTTTCATCAGTCAGCAGGCATTTAGGTTGTTTCTACTTTTTGGCAACTATGAATAATGTTATGAACATTTTTATGAGGTTTTGTTTGCATATGTTTTCAGTTCATATATATGTATATAGTATCTCTATATTTAACTTCCTGAGTTTTCCAAAGTGACTGCGTCATTTTTTATATATGCCTCATATATATATTTATTCACTTTTTGTATATATTCATAGTATCCTGATGTCTCTCTCACACACCCATATGACATCTATTTCTAATGGATTATTTACAACATTTATTATTTTCATGAATTACTGTAAAAGATGAATGAAAACAAACAGGTTTTATTTAGCCATCAGTTACAATATTCAGAAAAAGAAATCTCTACCCAAAAGGGGAAAAAAGCTAATTAAAATAGAGAAAAATTTGCTTTAAAGTGAAGGTTTTTTTTATTATTATTATTTTATATATGCCATTCTTTATCAAATGAAGTAGGGAAATGGGAAATAAACTTATGAACTTGTTTTGAAAGTGAGTCATTAAACAGCTGACACATTGAGATTCTTTTTTGTTTTTAAAGATTTTATTTACTTATTTTTTTTTAGAGGGGAAGGGAGGGAGAAAGAGAGGAAGAGAAACATCAGTGTGCGGTTGACTCTTGCATGCCCCCTACTGGGGACCTGGCCTGTGATCCAGGCATGTGCCCTGACGGGGAATCCACTCGGCGACCCTTTGGTTCACAGACCAGTGCTCAGTCCCCTGAGCCACACCAGCCAGGGTACATTGAGATTCTTACACTGAATATAATTAACTTTGTTACTTAGACATCATACTCACATGGGTGGATATGAGGAGCTTAAGGTAGATCTTGCTGAGTCTAACTTTACAGAGTAAATACCAATAGACTCATAAAAGCCAGAAATAGAAATCCCTTTTGTTTATATACCCTCCTTTTCTCACTTGTTGTTGGAAATAACATATGCCTATTTTTTTAGATTAGGTAGCTAGAAGGTACTGTTAGTCATAAGCATTAATGTGACTTTTATTTTGAAAGTACATAGTGATGGGTTTAGAAGTATAGATTCTGAGGCCCTATTGTTGAAATTTATAATCCATCTCAAGCCATTTTCTTGTTGAGTGACCTGAAGTATATAACTCCACTGTGCCAGTTTATTTTTACATGGAACCTGCAATGTCTGTGTCACAGGGTTAATTTGAAGTTTAATAATAGTGATCAATAATTAATTAGATGTTATTTTTATTTCTGTTATATATGGTTGCTGCTTGAATTGGGAAAATTGGAAAGGTTGGGATTCATTTCAAGTATGAAATTAGGGAAAAATTCTTGAGACGAGGTACCTTTTAGTCATGGTTTCAAATTCAGAGAGGTGGAGATGGGGAAATTTGACCTGCTTTCATTACTTTTTGTATTTTAGAGCTTAATAACTGTTAACACATAAAATGATTAAGTATATATCTAGCGAAAGTGCCACTTTTCTAGGCATCTAATTTGAAGTTATAATTGATCATTTAAAGCACTGTAGCTGTGTCATTTCATGCCAGAGTTAAATTCTATTCATTTCTACATCTTTTAAGGAAAGCTGATGATGTGTAACATGCTGTATTTTGCTGTGTATAATGTTCACTTTTTGCACAAATTTTTTTAAAATTTTATTTTAATTGTTGTTCAAGTACAGTTTTCTTCCTTTTACCCCTATCCCAGCCCACCCCAGCCCACCCCCCACCCAAATTTTTGAGGGAAAAATAAGGATACACATTATACATGGGTATAGTAATGGGTGCAGTAATCCCATGTATAATGTGCACAAAAATGTGGGTGCGCATTATACACGGCAAATAGAGTTAGTTTTCTTTTTTTAGGACTTTATAAATCAGCTGCTACTATTAACTTTTTTCAACTAAGATAACTGAAGTTTTTTAAAAAGTTCATAATTAAAAATATAGTACACCCAAATTATATTTTTGCCGTTATCTTAAACGTTCTTATTAAAGTTCTGATCTAGCTCAATGATGGGAACTTATTCGAAGGTCATCGTGTTGTATTTCTAATAGCAGTCACCATATACAGTATATTTCCAGTACTGTCTTGTTGGTTTCCTCTGTTGACTAAATGGAAAGTTTCTAACTAGGAGTTCCTACTTTTTGTCTCTTAAAATGAGAGCAACTGGCTAGTCAGTAATTCTTGTTAGTTCCTTGTGTTCTTACATTAACAAATCAGTCTTCAAAAGGAGTATAGCAAAAGGATTTTCTAGATAATATGAAATTTCAGTTTATGTGAACAGGTGAGGAAAGGGATGAGAAATGGGATGGGTGAGCTGGGCAGAACCATTTACACTCACAGTCCTTTCTTCTGAACAGTTTATCACTTTCTGTAGAGATGTTCTTGTGCACTTCAAATGTACTCTCTGTCAGTAATCCCATTGGAGCCATTCGCTCTGCTTTCAGGTTTAAAATTCAACTACAAGCTAGAACTAGAGACAAAAACCAGAAAGAAGTCATTTGTGTCAGTGAATGTAAATACCAAATTATACCTGAGCAAAACGGTGGGATTTCATTCATGCATTTAGTAGTCATTGAATGTTTTCTAGATATTAAGAGCTGGTGGGGAATGAGCAGGAGTAGAACAGGTTGTGTGAAGAAGAGACTGTTCTATGATGTGACTGCTGCTGGACCCGCAAGCTAGATTTAGGCCAGAACAGAGATGGCTTTTAAATCCCCTCAGAAACTGTTCAACGTTTCCCTTTATGCCCTGGCTTGCTGGTTCCTGGAACAGGCCCTTGCCCTCCCCAGCCCCACCACCCTGGGCAAGCTTGTGAGGCAGTTTTTCCTCATCTGGGGCCCCAGTACCTTTGTTCATCCTGCCTCATTCTATTTTTTAAGATTTTGTTTATTTTTAAAGAGAGGAGAAGGGAGGAGGAAAGACAGGGAGAGAAACATCAATGTGTGGGTGCCTATGGCATGCCCCCAACTGGGGACCTGGCCCACAACCCAGGCATGTGCCCTGGGAATCAAACTGGCGACCCTTTGGTTCACGGACCAGCATTTAGTCCACTGACCCACACCAGCCAGGGCTCATCCTATATAATTCTTTAACACCTGCTACAGTGGCAGAGGATATACATGTTATCTTGTCCATCTAAGACACTCCTCCTGTGTAAGTTCTCTATTTTAATAAACTCTTGTGATGATGGCGTTGTCAGCCTCTTTCTCTGGTGTCTCACTCAGCCCTGGGAAATTTTATGAACAGGTTGGCACTGTGGTTGAAGAGAAACACAAGAAATAAAGGACATGGGTTTCCCAAAATACAATCAATATGCAATTGCTAGAATAAGGGGAAAGCAATGCAGGCAGGAAAACACCACTCAATTATGTAAAGTAATCTAATTAGCTAGTATCTCACTCTGCTTGCCTTTCAGCTTTAGCTGTACTAGAAAAGCCAGGTACATGGGATTAGGCAGCAAACTTCTCTGAATGCCCAAAAATTAATGAAGAGGGGTCAGTGACTATGGTATTAAGCCAAGTGAAATATCATTGTTTTGCGATATTTAACAATTGACTTTATTTTAGAACAATCTTACTTTTATATAAACATTTAAAAAATAATAGAGTTCCTACATACTCCCCCCAGTTTTCCCTATTATTAACATCTCCCATTAATATGGTACTTTTTAAATACCATATTTACCCATATTAATGTACTTTTATTAAATGGAGCCCATATTTTATTTAGATTTCCTTTCTCTTACTTAATTTCCTTTTTCTTTTCCAGGATTCCATACAAGATAGCCCATTATATTTAGTAGTCGTGTTCCCTGAGGCTCCTCTGGTCTCTGACAGTTTATCAAGACTTTTCTTGTTTTTTATGACCTTGACAGTTTTCAGAGTACTGGTCAGGTACTTTGTAAACTGTCCCTCAGTGAGATTTTTCTGGTGTTTTTCTCAAGATGAGACAGGGGCTAAGTGATTTTGGGAGGAAGACCACAGAGATAAAATTGCCATTTTCATTATACATCATGTCAAGGGTACATACTATCAACATGACTTTTCACGTGGAATTTGACCCTGATCATCTGAGGTGATGTTTGTCAGGTTTCTCCATTGTGAATTTATTCCTTTTCCCTCCATTCTATACTGTTTTCTTTGGAAGGAAGTCACTATGTGCATCCCAGTCTTAAGGAATGGGGAGTTATACTCTACAATCTTGACAGAAGTGTTTCTAAAAGTAAATTTGAGAATTCTTCTCCCTAGGAGTTTTGTCTCTTTCCCCCCACTTATTTATTCAGTCATTTATTTATATCAGTATGGACTCATGGATATTTTATACTTAGTGTTATAATCTACTACTACTTAATTTTACTACTCAGCTCATAGCTTTGGCCATTTCGGAACTCTCTGTTTATTACTCATGTCCCTTTGACATATTCTCATCAATGTAGGTTTTTTGTTTTTAGCATTTTGTCACTTTTTGGCACTGTGAGATGTTACAGTTTCATCTTGTATATGTTCCTGCCTTAGTCCTAGATTCAGCCACCTCTCCAAAAAGCCCTAGTTCCTTTTTTTGGAGGATGGTATTAGAAACCAAGACTTGAGGGATAAGTATGCTCTTTGCTACTGGGGTATAATTGCTTCTAGGCCCTTTCACCTGGCAGAGCAAACAAATTTATGTATGTATACTAACCTGTGTATATACACATCCATACATTTCTGTATGTAACCATCTGTATCTGTTTTAAGCTAAACATGAGTTCATACTGATGTTGCCAACTCTAATCCATTACCACCTAGATAATTCTAGCCTCCTTCCTTGCTTTTGTGTAAACTCTTACTCCAACAGTGAGAAATCCACCTCCCACTATCCATCATCCACAAACTTAATTGTTCAATTCCAGTATACATGTATCAGCATCAGAATTATTAACCCACACCCCTGTGGGAAATAACTTTATCAACTACAGTACAGTGCTTATGTAGTTTCTTTGCCTGTCTTACAGATTCCATTAATTTCCAAATTACTTATAGCAGCACTTTTCCCTATTCTACTCCCCCTTCAATTAGTTGGTTTCATACATTTATAATATAGTTAAATTGTTTTGTCACCTTTTGCATTTCATCATGGGATTCCCCTGATCTTCTAAATGATTTTTTTAATTGCATACATTAGATTCACTGTTCTGTAGAGTTCTGTTATGACAGATGCATAGTGTCATGTATATACATTACATTATCATGCAGAACAGTTTCAATGCCCTGGAAAATTTGCTGTGGTTCATTTTTTCAACCTTTCCTTTCTCTCCCCAAACCCCTAGTAACCACTGATCTATTTACCATCTCTATAGTATTGCCTTTTCCAGAATGTCTTATACTTGGAATCCTCTAGTATGTATTTTCTTTTACTTTTTATCACCGAATAGTCGTCCATTGTATGGGTGTACTACAGTTTGTCTCTCTAGTCGCCTCTTAAAGAGTATCTTGATTGTGTTCAGTTATGGTGATTATGAATAAGGCTGTTATAAGGAATTATATGCAGATTTTTATGTGGACATATTTTTCAGGTCAGTTGGGTGATTACCTAGGAGCATAATTGCTGATTGTGTGGTAAAAGTGTGTTAGACTTATATCTTGCCTTTGTATTATTCTCAATTTCCTGAAACAGAATAATCTCCCTTTGCCTTTTTCCTTGTCCACTCCCCTAACATGTATCTTAACTGTTGATCCCAGGTCGTATCATCCCTGCAAAAGAGCAGACAATATAAAGTGTCAGCTTAACATTTAGGGGGGAAATACAGTCATCTAGTGATCTTTGTTATATGTTTATGGTATTTCCAATAACCTGTCAATGGAAATAATCTGCCACAGCTAGTCGAATAAGACTGTTTTGTGTTCTCTGGCAATATAGTAGGAACAGATATTTGCAGGTGGTTTACACAGCCTGTAGGTGTTTAAAACCAGTTTCTAATTGAGTTGTATTATTTTATTTTTTTAAATATTTTATTGTTGCTAAAATCTAGAAGTATTGGTCATATTTTCCATCAAGCAGCATATTTTTAAAATATAAAATTGTAGCAATTAACTTGAAGGTAAACATTTATTTAAATCAAATTTGTGCTTCTTTAAGTGATAGTATGTTTTGTTTCCTTCACAGCATTTATTCAGTCGGAGAGCGTAATAGAAGTACTGCGATTTGACGATGGAGGGCTACTACAGGTAATTTTATTTTAAATTAAAGAATCGTCTTAGTGTCCAGTGTTGAATAATACCTGATTATTATTTTTCTTTTAAATATGTAGCTTCTGTGAAATATATTTTATGCATTTTATGTGCAGAAAGGTCAGTAAAATCATTGGTAATAATAAACATCTCCTTAGCTCAATGAATTATCTTTTAAATGAAATATTATCACGAGTAATGGGGAGGAGAGGGATGAGTCAGATCAGGAACTGTGGAATCTGGTGAGCTCTGCAAAGACAGAGCCGGTGAGTGAAATGCTGAATTCAGATGTTGGTCCTCAAAATATTTATCTGGACAAGACCTTCTCTAAAGAGTGTAAGTTCTATAAATTTACATCTATATCATCCTTCCACTTGCCATTGTCTGCCCATCTTTAAATATACATTACATAAAATTATAAAGTGTAACCTGATAAAATCCTGTCCTTCCTTTCATACCTAGCTCAGATATCACCATGAAGCCTATTTTAGGCTTCCCAGCTAAAAATCAGTTTAGAGTTTCAGCTGAAAAGGAACAGTAAATGCCATCTTTTTAATTTTTTTAATATGGCTATTATTATGTAGCCTACATTATATCTCTGTTAGACAACACTGCTTTATTTTTTTAAAGATTTTATTTATTTCTTTTTAGAGGGGAAGGGAGAAAGAGGGAGAGAAACATCAGTGTGTGGTTGCCTCTTGGTGGGTGCCCCCTACTGGGGATCTGGCCTGAAACCCAGGCATGTGCCCTGACTGGGAATTGAACAGGCAACCCTTTGGTTTCTTTTTACTCTGTTCCTCTGGAATATTGTAAGATTGAATTTAAAAAGATATTTTATCATTTATAAGCATTAATCTGTTTTCTAATCTAACTCTTCTTATAAAGAAATGAAGATAAGCCCAAGGAAGAGACTAACTCTGTATTTTTTTTTTTTTTTCATTATTCTGCCAGAATGCTTAGAATAGAATTTTGAGACATTGGAAGACAAGCTCCACGATGTTCATGAGTTGAGAGCTGTGCAGAGTTTAGTGTGCTCTTTTAAAGCTTATAAGAAGTTGCCCTGGCTGGTGTGGCTCAGTAGATTGAGCATGGGCCTGTGAACTAAGGGGTCACTGGTTCAGTGTCCAGTCGGGGCATGTGCCTGGGTTGCAGGCCAGGTCCACAGTTGGGGACACATGGGGGGCAGCTACACATTGATGTTTCTCTCCCTTTCTTTCTCCTACCCTTCCCTTCTCTCTAAATAAATAAAATCTTTTAAAAAATAAATAAAGCTTATAAGAATTTATGATTTTGTGTTCTAACTTTGGTGAAGAAACAGTGGATGTAAATATTCTTTTCTGAGTGTTCATTGATAGGAAACCATGACAAGAAGGCAATAATAGCCAGAACTACCATTTTTTGTGAGCACTTGTTGGAATCTCAACTAGGTAGTTCATTAAGCAAGTTTGATTCCAAAGCTTTTACACTTTGTTTCTCTGCTGCCTGAGAGTTAACAGATTTGCCTTAGGGAAAGGAGATAAATTCCTAATTGGTTTGCTTAGAAGGTAGGTTGGTCTAAGAGGTCATTTTATACACAGTATAAATACCAAACTATTGAAAGACAAAGTGAATCTTGAAAGCAGCAAGAAGGAAGTATCTTATCATACCCAAGGAGTCCTCAATGAGATTGTGAACAGACTTCTCATCATAAACTCTGGAGGCGAGAAATCAGTGGACCAATATAGTCAAAGTTGTAAAGAAAAAAAAACTTGTCAACCAAGAATTGTGTATCTGGCACAAATGTACTTCAGAAGTGAAGGAGCCATTCCCAGATAAACAAAAGGTGAGGAAGTTTACTACCATTAGACCTGCCCTGCAAAAAAATGCTAAAGAGGGTCCTGCAGATGAAAATGAAACTACACTAGAGAACAACTTGAAGCTATGTGAAGAAACAAAGATCTCAGTACTGTTGGCTGGGTGGCTCAGTTGGTTGGAGCATCATTCTGTACACCAAAAGGTTGCGGATTCAATTCTAAGTCAGGGCACCTACCTAGGCTGTGAGTTTGATCCCCAGTAGGGGTGGGCATGTACGGGAAGCAACTGATTGATGGTTCTGTCTCACATTAATGTGTCTCTCTCCTCTCCCCTCCTCTCCCCCTCCCCCTCCCTTCCTCCCTCCTTCCATAACTCTCTCCCCCCCTCAAATCAATAAACATATCCTTAGGTAAGGATTAAAAAAATTAATGAAAATAAATAAATTTTAAAAGATCTTAATAAAAGTGAATACATGGGCAGTTATAAAAGCTAGTGTTATTTTAACAATGGTTTGAAACTCCACTCTTTGTTTTCTACATGACTTAAGAGACTAATACATTAAAAAGTGGGATTTATTCACAAAGTGTAAGAATTTTTAACATAGGAAAATCCACCAGTGTAAAATATCACATTAATAGAATGAAAGACAAAGACCACATACTCATCTCAATTGTTGCAATAAAACTATTTGACAAAACTCTACACACTGGGAATAGAAGGAAACTACGTCAAGATAATAAAAACCATATATGAAAAACCCATAGCTAATATATTCCATGGTTAAAGAAAAACAGAAGTTTTTCCTTTAAGTTGAGGAATAAAGCTAAGAATCCTACTATTCTTATTATTATATGATCAAATTTATTTATTTTAATTTATTTTTTATTGTACTTTTTCCCTAGGATATTTACTTTTAATACTTTTATTTAACATAGTTCTGGAAGTTCTAACCAGACTAGATAGACAAGAAAAAGGAAGTAAGGCCTACAAATTGGAAAGGAAAAAGTGAAATTGTTTATTGGCAGATGATGTGACCTTATGTGTATTGGGTTGGCCAAAAAGTCTGTTTAGGTTTTTTCCATAAACTAAAAGACATATTTTTCATTTTCACCAATAACTTTATTGATTTGGATATTCTCAGTTAATGTCTCAATTTGATTGCTGTCAACTTTAGCTGGTCTGCCCAACTGTGGACCATTGTCCAGCAAGAAACTTGCAAATCACTTTTGACATGTTCGGTCAGTCACAGCACCTTCTCCATATACTGCACACATCTTTTTTGCGTTTCTGTTGCATTTTTACCTATCTTGAAATAATAAAGCATAACATGCAAAAAAACATTGCTTATTTTCTTCCATCTTCAATATTAAAATGACTTCACAAAAATTCACCAGTTTTGATAGTTTTGTCATGTTCCTATGACAACTGTCAACAATAGTCTAGCAAAATTGTTTCAAATGAAGTTAAAGACAACTAAGTGCTACCAAATTTTTTTGCCAACCCAATAGAAAACCCTAAAATTTCTACAAAAAAAACTTGTTAAAACTAGTAAATGAATTCAGCAGAGTTAGCAGGAGACAATCAGTACACAAAAATCAATATGTACTTTTTAACTAAAAGAGATCAACTAAGTGCTGAAGAAATATATTTTAGGCAGGGGAGATGATTCAGAAGAACAGTTTCTCTCTTATACATGCATGCAAAGAAAACAGTTCAAAGTGTAGAAAAAGACTGCAGTAAAGAGGGAGAAACTAAAGAGATTTACTGTCTTAAAATGCCTACTATTAAAATGGTCATTGAAGATTACACACCTTTTTAAAGAGTTTCGCTCTAAAGATGTCAACTTATTTTAAGCAAAAGTATTAAAATCACTGAAATCAATTAAAATTTCAGAACCACGTAGGGTTCCCTGGGAGAAGTGAATTTCTGTTACTGAAAGTGTTCAGGCATACATGTGACTTGAGAAGACTGTGACAGGTGTCTTCTCACTGATGGAGGCTGAATTAGTTGAGGTATATTTAGCCTTCCATGTACAATTGCAATAAAGCAAATACCAATATTGCAATAAAGTGAGTCACATGACATTCTTTGGTTTCTTAGTGCACATAAAAGTTAGATGTATGCTATCCTGCAATATGTTAAGTGTGCAATAGCATATGTCTAATGAAAGTAGTGTATATACCTTAATTTTAAAAAACTTTATTGCTAAAAAGTGCTAACATTTATCTGAGCCTTTAGTGAATTGTAATCTCTTTGCTGGTAGAGCCTCTTGCCTTAGTGTTGATGAAAACCATGGTATCTGCAAAATTCAATAAAGCAAAACACAATACAATGAGGTATGCCTGTATACTAACAATGAACAGTCCAGAAAGGAATCAGAAAAATAAGTCCATTTACACTACCACTGTAAAGAATGAAATACTGAGGAATTAACTTAACCAAAGAAGTGAAAGACTTGTACAATGAAATCTACAAACACTCCTGAAAGAAATTAAAGAAAACATGAATAAATGGAAACACATCCCATGTTCATGGATTGGAAGAATAATACTATTAAGATGCCAGTACTACTTAAAGTGATCAATAGATTCAATACCGTCCCTGTCAAAATCCATTGATATTCAGTATTTTTTTTGCAGACATAGAAAAAACCATCCTAAAATTCATATAGAAACTCAAGGTACCTTAAATAGCCAAAATATCCTTGAAAAAGACCAAGGCTGAAGGATTCACACTTTTTGATTTCAAAACTTACTACAGAGCTACAGTAATCAAAACAGGGTGGTACTTGCATGAAGACAGACCTGTAGACCAATGGAATAGAATGGACAGCTCAGAAATGAACCTTTATATATACTCAGTTGATTTTTGATAATGGTGCCAAGACCATTTAATGGGCAAGTGTAGTCATTTTATAAATGGTGCTGGGCAAACTAAATATTCACATGCAAATGAATGAAGTTGGACCCTTACCTAATACTATATACAAATATTAACTCAAAATGAATCAAATATATAAACGTAAGACCTGAAGCCATAAAACTCTTAGAAGAAAATGTAGGACAAAAGCTTTATGACACTGGATTTGGCAGTTATTTCTTAACTGTGATATCAAAAGCACAGTCAACAAAAGAAAAATTAGACAAATTGGACTTTATGAAAATGTATAAATTTTGTGTATCAAAAGAATAAAACAGCAACAAAGTAAACAGGCAATCTATAGACTGGGTGAAAATATTTGCAAGTTATATCTGATAAGGGATTGATATGCAGAATATATGGAGAACTTCTAAAACTCACAACAAAATAGCAAAAAAAAAAACAATTTAAAAATAAACAAAGGACTTAAGTAGACATGTCTCCAAAGAAAACGTACAAATGGCCAATAAGCACATGAAAAGATGCTTAACAGTGATCTTTAGGTAATGCAAATCAAAAGTACAATGAGATATATCATCTTACACCATCAGGGTGGCTACTGTAAAAAAAGAAGAAACAAAATAACATGTATTGGTGAGGATGTGGAGAAATTGGAACCCTGTGCACTGCTACTGGAAAACGGTATGGCAGGTCCTAAGAACATTAAAAATATAATTGTCACATGCATCAGAAATTCATAACCAGAATTTCCATTCTGGGTATGTACCCAAAGGAGTTCACATCAGGGTCTCAAATAGGTATTTGGACATTCATGTTAATAGCATTATCCATGATAGCCAAAGCATGGAAGTAACCCATGTATGTCAGCGGATACATGGATAAATAAAATGTGGTTTATAAGTACAATGAAACACTATTTAGCCTTAAAAGGGTAGGAAATTCTGACATAAGCTACAAATAGATAAACCCTGAGGATGTATGCTAAGTGAAATAAGTCAGTCACAAAACAACAGATGTATGATTTCACTCAGATGAAGTAGTTTGAGTAGTCAAAACCAGAGTCAGAAAATAGAATGGGGGTGTCCAGGGCTGAAGGAAAAGGAATTGGGTATAGAATTTCACCTTTCCAAGGTGAAAGAAATTCTAGAGATACAGAGTTTTAGGATTGTGATGGTTGCACAACATTATGAATGTATTTAATACCACTGAGTTGTACACTTAAAATGGTTAAGATAGTAGGTAAGTTTTATGTTATGTATAATAGTAAAATGGAAAAAAAAGCGATGGCTGGATTTGATTTGTAGACTGTACATTACTAACCTCTAAATTGTCTTGGAACTCTGCCTTCTGTTCCCTTAAGATAAAGCAGAAGGGAGATGTTAGTTTGACATGTACAGAATTGTAAAAGTACTCACCTTTTTTTTTTTTTTTTTGATACTTTTATTACAAAGAAATATAAACTTGGGGAAAATATGGAAAATTTGGAAACATAATAAACCACTATATTGGACATTGCCAAGTGCCAGTTACTCTTCTAAGTTCTTTTTTAAAAAATTTTATTGGATTTATTGAAGTGTCATTGGTTAATAAAATTATATAGGTTTCAGGTGTATAATTCTATAACATATCGTCTGTACATTGTATTGTATGTTTACCACCCAATGTCAAAATACATGAAATAGGTATTGATTTTATGGTCATATTACAAGGGAGCATATTAAACTATTAATACTTCCATTTATTTCCTTTCAGTGATTTTTCTCTTTGCAAGCATGGCTTTGTTTTCTTATTTTAAATAGTCAGTTTTTAAATTTAATAATAAATTTTACACTCCAAGCAGCCATTTTCATGACGTCCAGTTGATTACCTAGGGCTGGAGGTGGAGAAACGGGACACGAGAAGGCCCTGGCTAGAGGCTAGCCTCTGTTTACTCTTTGCAATTGAAAGAATGCCTCTTGATAGATTCTTCAAGGTGACTGGGCTGGTGAGGGCGGAGCTCTTACTTGAATACGGTGTCTTTGTTTTTATTTGTTTTTTACTTCAAATCCTCAGTCTTCTGAGAATTGTCTGCTCTTCATCTCACCTCATTTTGACTCTCTGTCCTCTTCACAGCACCATTTCCAGCCCTCTATTTTTAAAAAGTTGGAACAGAAAAGATTAACTAGCTTCCTGAAAAGTAGCTTTAAAAAACTAGGAACAAAGAACACCAAAACATATGTAAATATACAGATAAATCTTACACCTTGTATAACTCAAAATGGATTCTGGGCTTAAATATAAACATAAATCTGTAGAACTTTTAGGGAAAAAATTAGAGAAAAGGTTTAGGATATAGAAATTGGCAGGGTTCTTGACACCAAAGACTTGACACAGAAGTATAATCTCCATAAAGGAAAAGTTGATGAATTAAAAACTTGCTCTTCTAAAGACCTTGCAAAGTAGATAAAAAATCAGACTATAGACTAAGAGACAAAGAACCAAGTTTTTAGAATACATAAAGAACTCTCAAGACACCATAACAATAAAAGATGCAATTAGGCATTGGCAACAGAGAAATGAGGAACTGAAAAGTATATACAAATGACAAAAAGAACATGGAAAGCTGTTGAACATCATCCATTGGAAAAATGCAGATTAAAGCCACACACACAAAATAATGACAACACCAAGTGCTAGCAAGGATGGGGAGAAATGGTCACTCACACATGGTATGCCACTCTGGGAAACAGTTTGGTAGTTTCTTATAAAACTAAACGTGGTTACCCTGTGTCCTAGCATTGTAGTCTTGTGAATTCTCCCAGAGAAATGGAAATTTATATTCACACTAAGACTTGTTCATAGAAACTTTTATTTGTAATAAATAGTCAAAAGCTGGAAACAACCCAGGTGCCCTTCGGTGGGTGACTAGTTAAATAGGCTGTGGGGTATCCATGCGTGGAACACTGCTCAGCAGTAAAAGGGGGAACAGTTCTTGCTACATGTAGCAACCTGAATGAATCACCAGAGAATTATGCTGAGTAAATAGCCAATCCCAAGGTTGTATTTGTGTGGTTCCACATATGTCAGTTTTAAGATGACAACTTTTTAGACATGAACAACAGATCAGTGATTGCTGGAGCTTGGGGGAGGGGGAAGCAGAACGTGAGTTGTTGTAAAAGGGCAGCACCTGTGGTCCTTGTGGTGGAGGAGTATTATGAATCGTGACTGTGGTGGTGGATTCGTGAACCTACACCAGTGAGGGTATTGTGTAGAAGCTAATAGACACATAAACACATAAATGAGTACACCTAAGTGAAACTGGGGAAATTTGAACAAGATATGTGATTATGTCAATGTCAATATCCTGGTTGTGATCTTACACCGTAGCTTTTGGAGAATGGTACATTGGGGGAAACTGGGTAAAATGTGTGGCAGAACCTTCTGCATGGCGTGGGCCTAGTTCCCACTCGGAGATGCACAGGACCCACCCCCACAGATAGCTTCTCTCGTGGGTAATCAGATTTGCAATATACCTAAGCTGTTTTGAGGTTTGCTCTTTGCTAAAACCCCCTCACCCTGCAAGTGCTAAACCTTGGGCCCAGCATAACCGGCTCAACCACTTTCGCCTTCTCATTTGCTAATATCTTTCTTCAGTGATGTAATGAGGGGCATTGGCTCCTTTGTTGTAACTGGGGGATGGTGAAGGAGAATGATCTTGGAATGTGAAGAGATATAGAATAAAGGCCTGTCATGGCGGAGGCCGTGGCTTTTGCTCCTCTTGAGAGAAAAGCCATGCTGTCGTCCTATTTCCTCCACCAGACTCGGTAGTCTGTGTGTATGTTTTAATTCATCCATAATGACGCAGACACTGCTGGCTGGTGTCCGCATCAAAAATGTACCTCTCTTTTAGTTCTTACAGCTGCGTGTGAATCTACAATTATCTCAATAAAAATTTACATTAAAAATACACATAGGCGAACACATAGGCAAAACAATTTTTTTTAAAGGTAAGGAAGACCCATTTTGTGAGTTAAAGATTTCTAAAACTGCCTTATAGGTACTGTGTTCATTTTCAGTGATGAGAATTATTTGCAGAGGACCTTTTGGGGGATGAGGGTGGGTAGTTGATGAGAGACAAGGTACACATGTTTATTTTTCTTAATCAAAAGTGGATCTCATCCTCTACCCCTGCCCTAAACCTTGAAGAAGTATGTAATTTTTTATCCGAGGTGGCAGATCTAATCTGGAAATTGAGTGGTTCTTCTCAAGCATAGCCCTGGGGAAGCTCCACAGTATGGGACACTGGTATACTGCCCAGTGTGGCCCCTGGTACTACTGACCTGTGTGTATGTCCCATCTGTACCATCAAGAATCTTAAAGTCTAGGCTGGCACACCCCTTGCTTTATATCTAAACACCTAGTGCCTTGTACACAACTAGCCCTGTTTGCATAATTCTGAGGTAAATTTCACTCAGTTGAATTTTTCTAAGGAAATTAAATATGCTATTCATATATGCATAACATATGGCATTAAAATGTTAGCAATAATATGGCCAACTTCAGCCCATGAAAGCTAAAAGATGTTAATATTAGGCATATATAGTCTTATCAAGGGTATGTATCATAATAAGTATGTAATAATAGACCACAGTACAGGCTCTGAGTTCTGACTCTTACCATTTGCTCCTGGACCATAATTTGAATCATTCAGAGGCTTAGTTTCCTTATCTAGAAAATATAATCCTGCATTCATATGTCTCCATAAAGTTGTGACAGTTAGGCACTTTGACTTATAATGCAAGCTGATGTCATTACAAATGAAAAATCTAAAATTACTGCTATTTCTTTGTAAAATTCAGGTCACAGTAGGGTTTTCAGTCTTGGCAGTGTAAACATTTTGGACCAGATATAGTAAGTCCTTGGGGAGAAGACTGGCCTGTGCATTGTATTTGTCAGCATCCCTGGCTTTTGCCCTCTAGATACAAGTAGCATAGCCTCCTCAGTTGTGCCCATCAAAAATATCAAGACGTTGTCACACAGCCCTGGAGGACGAAATTGCCTCCAATGTAGAACTACTAGGTTATAGGGAGAAAATTATCTTGTGTTATTTTTGTGATAAGAGAATTTAATATTTGATAACATGTCACACATACACATATTTGCAGAGGCTGGTCCATTCATGTGTAAGAGTATCCCATGTTCCTCCATATGGCCCTGTTTGGGTTCAGCATGATTTCTGGGAGACCGCTGAGATTGGTCTGACATCTGGAGCATGTCAGTGAGCTAGGCTGAGGCTGGAGCCCTTACATGCAGTAGCAGCATAGATTCTGAATTGTGGGTAGGAAGGAGTCTGTGCTTGTCTTTTGAGATAGACACAGTGAAAAGATCATTTGCAATAAGCCAGGAATTACCAAATGTAAGTTTCTGTGATTCAGTGAAATTTACTTTGAAATCCCTCTGTAAGTATGTCTTATACTTGATAGAGAATCTCCCCATCCCCCCAAAACCATGGCACGGGCATTTTTTAGGGCCTCCTAATAGACACTTATCTCTGGGCATAAATTCATAAAGTTCAAGAGTGCCTGCCAGTCAGATGGTGAATAATGAAATCTCAGTGTCTTCTAGGGACTGCTTCATTATTTAGTGTGGCTGATCATCTTTTCATAAGTTCTTGGCCGTTTGTTTTTCTTAGTGAATTGCCTATTCTTGCCCTTTTCTTACATTTCAATAGCAGTATTCTTCCCCCATTTTCTTCATTTTTTTTCTCCTTGCCGTTAATTTATATAAATTTTTGCTTAAGATGTAAGGTTATTACTTTGTAACTCTTCCTTGCTTGCCTTTTCTCCTTTTCCTCTTTTGACACAATCCTTTTGTCTTTTTTAAATAGACAAGTTGATCTCATTTAATCATATTGTATTTGTGTTTAATCCAGTTCATCTAATTTTTATGCTTTTGTTGTTTTCTATCTTGATTTGAGACTTAATTTTCAGGTAAACATTTAAAATGTCTAAACCTTTATTTCTCAAATTGCCTTAGAAATAAGTGTCTGTGGTGATCTCTCCCTTTCTCTCAGTAAAATATCAGGGCAAGTTCTGAGATATTTTATTCTTTATTATAGTTAAATAATGATTTTTCTATTTTTGTGGCTTATACTTCAAAAAGTTTACTTTCTACTTCTCTAACCTTATTTGCACAATTCCTTTACCTTAAATATCTATCTTTCACAATACAGCTTCCTCATTTGCAGTTCTTCATGAGTAATCAGACTGTTTTTGTGAAGGCCTTTTTCCCCCCTTAAGAAAGTGTACATGGGTGATACACTTCCTGAGTCTCCTTTCTGCAACCTCAAATGGGAACCAGTTTTGCTTCTCTAGAATTGTTAGGTTATGCTCTTTTTGAAGTGACATACAGTAAACTGTCACTTAGCATAAGTATAGACTTAGTATACAATTTGAAGTTTGACATTTATACACCTTGTAGTGAAGCCATCACTCTAATCAAGATGATGAACATACCCATCACCATGAAAGTTTACTCGTGACCTTTGGTGATCTATCCAACCCTCACTGTCCCATCTCTAGGCAACCACTGATCTGGTTTTGTCACTGTTGCTTAGTTTATATTTTAAACCACTTTATATAAATGGAATCATACAGAGTGTACTTTTAGGGGGGTCTGACTCAGCATAATTATTTTGAGATTCATCCATGTTTCTGTGTGTATCAGTATTTATTCTTTTGCCACTCAAATGTTCTTTTAAAATTCTTTTAAAAATGATACGTATTTATTATAAAAGAGTAAAGAAATGTTTAATGGGGAAAAAAAGAAAAGTTCCCAATCTTGAGTTTATTCTTTTTTTATTGTCAAGTAGTATTCTGTTGTGTAGATAACATATATTTCATCTACACATGTTGATGGAAATTTGGGTTGTTCCAAGTACTGACGGATCACAACTAAAGCTACTATAAACATTCATCTGCAAGTCTTTGGATGGACCCGTGCTTTCATTTCTCTTGGGCAAATATCTAGGAGTGCAGTGGCTAGGTCATATGGTGGTAGGTGTATGTTTAACTTGGTAAGAAATTGCTGGGCCTCTTCTAAAGAGGTGATGCTGTTTTGGTTTCCTACCAGCTATGTATGAAAGAACGTCCCCATTACTCCACCTTCTCACCTACCTTTTGTATGATTGGTCTTTTCCATTTTGTACATTATAATAGATGTGTAGTTTATTGTGGTTTATGCTAGCTTTTCCTTAATAGCTGATACAGAGTGTCTTTTCATATGCTTAGATGACATTTGTATAATTGCAAATTTTTAAAAATTGGGTGGTTTATTCAGAGTCTTTTACATGTTCAGGATACATTCTTAAGTAAGTGATTTGCAAACATTTTCTCTCTGTGTAGTTTGCCTTTTCACTTTCATAACAATGTCTTTTGGTGAATATATCTATCAGTTTTTTTCTTTTATAGCTAGTGGGATTTTTTTTGGCCTTGTTTATGAAATCTTTGTCTGCTTCAAGATTAAAAAGAAAGTCTGTGTTTTCTTGTTGAAGCTTTATAATTTTTTTTTGAGTGTGGTAAGATATAAGTAATGTAAAGTTACATTTTTAACCATTTTTAAGTGTACAGTTTTGTGGTATTAAGTATGTTTACATTTCTTTTCACATCAGCACCATCCAGCTCCAGAACTTTTTCATTATCCCAGACTGAAACCCTAACTCCTCCTGCCTCAAACCCTGGCCATTCTACTACATTCTAGTTTCTGTCTCTATGAATTTGACTACTCTAGGTACCTCATTTAAGTGGAATCTTACAGTATTTTTCCTTATGTGACTGCTTATGTCACTTAGCATAAGTGTAGACTTAGTCTTCAAGGTTTATCAATTTTTTAACACCAGAATTTTTATTCTTTTTAAGACTGAATAATGTTCTGTTGTATAAATTACATTTTGTTCATTTATCAGTTATAGGCGGTTGGGGTTGCTTCCACTCTTTGGCTATTTTGATGCTACTATGAGCATGGATGTCCAAATATGAGTCCCTGCTTTCTTCTTTCAATTCTTTTGGGCCTATACCCAGAAGTGGATTTATAGGATCATATGGTAATTGTTTAATTTTTTGAGGAGCTGCCTTACCATTCTCCATAGTAGCTGCACATTTTACTACTACTAACAGTACACAAGGGTTCCAGTTTCTCCATATCACCAACTTCACTTACTCCACTTACCAAAACTGTTTTGTTTTGTTTTATAGTAACCATCCTAATGGGAATGAGGTGGTATCTCAGATGGGAGTGAGGTGGTATCACATTGTGGTTTTGATTTGCATTTCCCTAATGATCAATGATGATAAATATCTTTTCATATGCCTGCCATCCATTCGTATGTCTTCTTTAGAGAAATGTCTATTCAAGTTCTCTCCATTTTTTAATCAAGTTGTTTTTTTGTTGTTTGCTGTTGAGTTGTGGAGGTTCTTTATGATATTCTGAATACTAATCCTTCATCAGATATATGATTTGCAAATATTTTTGCCCTTAATACAAAGTTAATTTTTCTTTAAGTATAGAAATAGAAGAGTTGAGAGAATGAATATACATTCACTTACCACTTAGATAGACCTGACAGTTGTTAACATTTTCCATATTTGTGTTATATACACATACACTTTCATGTACATGCAAATTATACTGCTGAACCATTTTAAAGAAAATTACAGACATCAGACATTCACCCAAGCATTCACTTTGAAAAATAAGGACATATATCCTTCATATATATTCTCCAAAATACTAGTTCAAAATAATATGTGTTAATGGGAAAAATAATGCCACAGCTCTACTGCTTTTTCTAATTATAATGTAGAAACTAACGTTTTGGGATAATTTCACTGGTGGTATTCCTCAAAGTCTGGGCATTTGTTCATATCATCATCATTATTATTGTGAAACACTTCATTTCCTTCATTAATTGCCTCTCAACTTCTTGCTTTCTCTCTATCTCCTTTAATCTGTCCTCTACACTAAAGCCAGAATAATATCTTTAAAACCACATCTGTCTCTCTCTCTTACTCCTTCAGACCCCTTGTATTGCATTTAAAATATACACAATTTGAACTTCTTACCAGAGCACAACATAATCTGCCTTGTTTACCCCTCCAGCTCATTTCCTCCTCTCCCTCTCCCTTCTCTCTAAGCTCCAGCCATGTAGACCTGCTGTCTGTTTTTCGGACATTGAGGCTTTTTCCCATATGAGGACCTCTGCACATGCTGTTTCCACCACCACCCAGTCTTGCTTCCACACACAGGTCTTTTTATCCTTTAGACTTTAATGTAACTGTTATGTCTGCAGACAGGCCTTTCCTTATCACGTGTTCAAGCATGTCACCTATTTATTCTCTGACACAGCACCTTTCCAGGATTTTCATAGTTCTTTATTCAGTGGATAACATATTCATTTAGTTTTAAGATGATTGCCCTCCTCAAATACCTTGCACTCTGTAGTGGCTGGAACTGTTACATGGCAGCACATGGTGGCAAGCCGTGAACAGTGACACGTGCAGCCTCGCAGAGCAATAGTAAGAGGACTCTTCTCATCAACTGGACTGGCAAACTTTTGAAAGTCAATCATATTACTCGGTATTACTTCCATGTGTGTTAAAATCTAATCCAAATTACTTTTGCACTTTAATTATAGGTTTCCCCACTACCTGAAAGCACAGGTTTCTAAAAGCTGAAATGACATAAAGTGGAGAAGCAATTATATCTACAGAAAAATTTTTAAGCATTCCCAAACCCAAAATTCAATGCAGGGACCTGTTTTATTTTGTTCCGCGTGATCAAAATGCTTAATTACATCTGATTTTACACTAAGGTATAATACTGTTAAGAGCTCTCTTAATGTTTTTCTTATACCCTAGGACGCAGCTTGCTAAGGGACACAAACTCAATGGAGAGATGAGGCCCAGATGCTCCCAGACACGGCTCAGAGCTCTGGGGCCAGTTGTGAGGTGCTGAGGGTGGTTCTGGGGCAGCCGTGCAGTGGGGCCACTCTCGCTGCTGGGAGGCCACTGCCTCTTTCAGCTGATGAGGAACAAACTCAGCTCTATTTTAGCTTTTTACCTTTTTTGTAAAGCAAAAATCCTCTTTGGGTTTTTTTGGTTAGTGAAAACAGGCAACTGATGTAGGTCTTTTCTGAAGTGAAGTGGTGTAATGTGAACTAAAAAAAGCAGAGGGTAACTGTATATAATAGTGTGACAAATCATTTCATATGATTTGGGGATCAGGTTTAACCTGAAAATTCAAATGAGCATAAGTTCAAATTTGAAAGTACAATAAAATATTTTGGATATTTCATATGTCTATAGTATAAATAATTTGTTTTAGTATTTTTACCATTGTTTTCTTCCTTTCACAGACAGAGACAACACTTGGACTCAGTTCATATCAACAAAAAAGGTAAAAAAGAAATACATATATATATTTTTTATGGCATATAAAATTCTGTAGATGTAGTAAGATACTAACATACTTTCAGTTCCTTCTGGGGGATTCCTACAATGTTCCCTATCTCTTTCCCCATACATTTTTGTTGAAGCGTATTATAAATCACATTATATCATGTATTTAAGTATTGTGTATGGAAAGCCAGGTTTAAATCTGAATTTGTATGTGATATATTGTGGAGCATTCTTCCCCCATCATATATGAAGGGCTTTTTACTCATAGCTGAAATTTCGTGGCTTTGTGTGAGGATCAACTTTGTAACTCCCTAGTGACTCTCTTATATCCTCCCTGCCTGTTACAGACTGACCATTGCTGCCCTCAGTATCACCAGAGTCAGTCTGCCTGCAGGCCCCTGGGAGAGGGAACTGGGAGCAGTGAAACCCAGTCTCATGTCTAAAAGATGCCTTTTAAATACAGATTCTCTTGTAATTACAGGGGAGTTGTTTTATCCTCAGGTATTATGAGAATATATACATGCATGGGAATTTGAAGATAACTTTCACACCTCCAAAATCTTCGGTCTTTTGGAGCGTCTCACATCTATTATGGAGACAATATAAAGAATGCTACTGCGTGTTTCATTTTAATATCCAGTGAGGGCCTGCCACTGGTTTCTGGAAGGGGAGGAGAGCTTACCATGAATCAGAAGTCCTTGATACTAAAGTACATCCAGGATTATCCTCACACTAGTGAAGCTCAGATAGCATCAACAGAAAATTTTATTTCAAGAAAGAAGTAGCAAATATTCAGATTAAGAGTAGGACAGCTAAAACTACTTCATAAATATGTATAATAATGAAATTCCTTTAGTAATCACTGTTTTTGCTCTTTTCTCTTTCATATCTGAAAAAAAAACCCAAAAAAAACGAAAAACCCTGACCTCTCTATTGCTCCGTCCTTCTCCTTAATGTTATGTATGCTTCTTTGGATCTGGTCTGCTCATGAACCCTGCCCAAAGGACATGCCCACTGCCAACAGTAAGGTGTAGACTTCTCTGCTACCACGATTATAAATTTTAATGCCACCTTCCATCCTTCACCCCTCCCCAAATATTTTTGACTCTGGGTGGATTGTTTTGAGACCACTGGGAGTCTAGCCTGATGCCACCTTGGCTGGACCATCTAAGAGCTGTAGAGTTCTCTGACCCATCTGGGTCAAAATTAGTGTTGAGAAAAGCACACCTGATAATCTTGTACTTCTTCCTCAATCCTTTATACCAGCAGTTAAGAGGTTAAGCTATGGAATTATACTACATTTATGAAAGTTATCTTACCATAAATGCAGGCAACTGTACTTGAACAACAATAAAACAAAAAATAAAAATAAAATGTGCAGTTGTATAACAACAGAATTGTAAATGTGTAGTTGTATCAGAACAGAAATTTTAATCATTTCTTTTTTCAGTTCAAATACAGATTGTTCTATAAAAGTGTCAGGGTTTGGGTTTGCATTCAAAAATTTCACTGAGATGAAAGTTATCAAATGATCAGAGATGATTCTAAACAAGACACTAGTAGGTTGTCTTGTTGAGCCCCTTTGTTTGACACATGAGGAAGCTGAGACGGAACCAAGGGGTGTGCTCAAGGTTAGGGGAGCAATTTTCAGTTTGAATCGATTTTATCTTACTGTCAGTCCAGTGTTACATTCTCTTTGACTATTCTCATATCAAATATAGAATCCTTCAATATCCCCTGTGTTTTCTCCTTTAGCCAATATTCCTAGAAGAAGAATATAGAGAATTAGTAGGAATTAGAGGGGGAAAGGTGATAAAAGAGGAGTGGGGATGCCAGTGGAGACATGTGGGAGGGAAGTCGGCATGACTGAGTGTACATGGCAGGGGGGAGTATTGAAGTGAGGTGAGAGAAACAGTCTGCTTTCAGTTTCCCAAAGTATCTCCTCTATGCTGGGGCTCTGGATGTGCTCGCTGGCTTCGGGAGTTGTGAAGGATAGTGGAGACACCACTTTGGATGAGGCCCTAAAGCACATGTGTTGAAGAAGTGACAGAATGCAAGCTGCCTTGCAGCACACTTGGGGAGGGTATTAGAATCAGATCATGAAAGCCTCAGGTTTCAGTTGTAGGGGACCAAGGTACATAAGACACATGTGACTTAAAATAGCTGTTTAAAAGCTTTTCGACATTTTGTGCCATATCTATATGGAAGAAAAAGAACTTTACCTCATAACTTAAACCATAATTAACTTAAAAAGGACAGGAGGCCTATAAGTAAAAGCTAAAAAAATTAGTAGAAATGTTTGCTACATGGGCAAACTTTTATTAGGACACCAAAAACACATACCATAAAAGAAAAAATGCTAAATTGGACTTCATTGATATTAAAAACTTTTGCTCTTCAAAAGGCACCATTATGCCCCAGTTTTATTGAGATATAATTCATACATAATATTGTATAAGTTCAAGGTATACATAATGATTCTGTTTATGTATATATGCAAAATTATTACCACAATAAATTTAGTTAATATCACCTCACAGTTACAGTTTTTTCATGCGATGAGAAGTTTTTAAAATCTTTCTTAGCAACTTTCAAAATACAAATACACTGGGGGTTTTTTGTTTTGTTTTGTTTTTTTAAAAGATTTATTTATTTTTAGAGAGAGGGAAAGGGAGGGAGGAATAGAGAGAAAGAAGTATCAATGTGTGGTTGCCTGTTGCACATCCTCCACCAGGGACCTGGCCTGTAACCCAGCCATGTGCCCTGACTGGGAATCAAACCAGTGACCTTTTGGTTCGCAAGCCCATGCTCAATCTACTGAGCTACACCAGCTAGGGCTACAATACACTATTTTTAACTATACTTACTATGCTGTATATTGCAACCCCAGAAATTATTTATCTTGTGGAAGGAAGTTTGTCATTTTAATCACCTTTCCTTATTTCCCATCTCCTCACCACTTGCCTCTGGAAACCAACAGTCTACTTCTCTGTTTCTTTGAGTTTATTTGCTTTTTTTAGATTCCACATAATTGGGATCATACAGTAATTATCTTTCTCTGTCTGACTTATTTCACTTAGCATAATGCCATCAGCATCCATCCATGTTGTTGCAAGTGGCAGGACTTCCTTTTTTTTTTCCCCCCTCACTCGAGGATATGTTCATTGATTTTAGAGAGAGAGGAAGGGGGTGGGAGAGAGAAAAAGAGAAATGTCGTTGTCAAACAGAAACATTGATTGGTTGCCTCCCATACTGGCCCAGGCCAGGATCAAACCCACAACCTAGTTATATGCCCTGACTGGTGATGGAACCTACAAACTTTTGATGTATGGGATGACACTCCAGTCAACTCAGCCACTTGGCCAGGGCTGGGATTTCCTTTTTTTAAATGGCTGAAGAATATCCCATTGTGTTTATATACCATATTCTCTTTTTCCATTCATCCGTTGATGGGCACATGGGTCATTTTCATGTTTTGGTTATTATGGTAAGTAACGTTGCAGTGAACACGGGATATAGATATCTCTTTGACATAGTGATTTCATTTCCTTCAGATATATAACCACAAGTAGAATTGCTGGGTCATGTGGTAGTTCTATTTTTAATATTTTGAGGAAACTCCACATTGCCTTTTATAGTGGCTATACCAATTTAAATTCCCACCAACTGTGTGTAAGGGTTCCCTTTTCTCTACATCGTCATTGGCACTTCTATCTTTTTTGTTTGTAAAACTTTCTTTTTTATTATTTTCAGTATTATTTTGTATTGCTTTTGGTGCATAGCATGGTGGTTAGACAATCATATACTTTACAAAGTGCTCTCCTGATATATCCAGTGCCCACCGGGCCCTGGCACCATACATAGTATTACAGTATTATTGACTATATTTCCTGTATTGTATGTTACATCCCTGTAACTATTTTGTAACTACCAGTTTGTACTTCTTAAATCCCTTTACCTCTTTGACCGACCCATTCCCCAAACCCAAAGCTCCTCCCTTCTGGCAACAACCAGTCCACTCTCTGCGTCTGTGAGTCTGTTTCTATTTTGTTTATTTATTTTGTTCTTTAACTTCTACTTATAAGTAAAATCATGTGGCATTTTTCTTTCTCTGATTGACTTATTTCGTGGAGCATAATACCCTCTAGGTCCATCCATGCTGTTGCAAATAGGGTTGTTTTCTTAGTTTCTCTTTCTGGTAGTTAATTATTGGCATATAAAAATGCAACCGATTTCTGAATATTAATTATGTATCCTGTTACCTGCATGAATTCATTTATCAGTTCCAGTAATTTTTTGGTGGAATCTTTGAGTTCTTTATATTAAGGATCATGTCATCTGCAAATAATGACAGTTTCACTTTTTCCTTTCCACTTCGAATGCCTCTTATTTCTTTTTGTCTGATTGCTGTGGCTAGGACTTCCAGGACTATGTTAAAGAAAAGTGGTAAAAGTGAACATTCCTATTGTTTCTGATCCTAAGGGAAACATTTTTAGTTTTTTCTCCTTGAGTATGATGTTGGCTATGGGTTTGTCATATATGGCCTTTATTATGTTGATGTGTGTTCCCTCTATTCCCACTTTGCCACATTTTTTTATCATAATGGATGCTGGATTTTGTCATATACTTTGTCTACATTTATTGATGTGATTATGTGATTTTTATCCTTCATTTTGTTTATGTGGTGTATCATGTTAATTGATTTGCATATATTGCACCAACTTTGCATCCCAAGAAAAGATCATGGTGTATGATATTTTTAGTGTAGTGTTGAATTTGGTTTGCTGATATCTTTTACCTTTTTGATAATAGCCATTTTAACACTTGTGAGTTAATATCTCATTGTGGTTTTGATTTCTGTTTCCCTGATGATTAGTGTTATTGAATAGAATCTTTTCATGTACCTGTTATACATTTGAATATCTTCTTTTGGAAAAACTATCTATTTAAGATCTTTGCCCACTTTGAAATTAGATTATTTGGTGTTTGTTTGTTTGTTTGTTTGTCTGAGTTGTCGAATTCCTTATATATTTTGGATTTTAATTTTTATCAGATGTGTGGTTTGCAAATATATTTTCCCATTCTGTAGGTTGCCTTTTCATTTTGTTGTTTCTTTTGCTGTGCAGAAGCTTTTCAGTTTGATTTAGTCCCACTTTTTTATTGTGTTGCTTGCACTTTAATGTCATGTCCAAAAAAATCATTGCCAAAATCCATGGCAAGGAGCTTTTTTCCTGTGTTTTGTCGTATGTTTTTTATAGTTCAGGTTACATTTAAGTCTTTAATTCATTTTGAGATAATTTGTGGGTGGAATAAGGTAGAGATCTCGTTGTATTCTTTTGCATGTAAATATCTTATTTTTTCCAGCACTCTATTGAGGAGACCATCTTTTCTCTGTTGAGTATTTTTGGCTTCCTTGTTAAATACTAGTTTACTCTGTATACTTGAGTTTATTTCTGGGCTCTCTTGCCTGTTCCATTGGTCTATATGTCTCTTTATGCTAGCATCATACTGTCTTAATTGCTATAGCTTTGTACTATAGTTTGAAATCAGGAAATAATTTATCTGGTTTTGTTCTTCTTTCTCAGGTTTTGTTTGGCTGTTTAGGGTCTTTTATGAAACCAAATGAATTTTAAGATTTTTTAAAAATTTCTGTAAAAAAATATGCCATTGGAATTGTGGTAGGGATTGTATGAGATCTATAAATGGCTTTGGGTAATATGGACATTTTAACAGTATTAATTGTTCCAGTTCACATACTTGGGATGTTTTTTCATTTATTTGTATCTTTTTTAATTTCTTTCATTAGTTATCTTACAGTTTTCAGGGACAGATCTTTCACTTCCTTGGTTATAATTATTTTAAGTAGTTTATTGTTTTGATGCTACTGTGAAAGGGATTTTATTTTTATTCAGATAATTTATTATTAGTGTAAAGAAACACAACTGATTTGTATATTACTTTTGTATCGTGCAACTTTATTGAATTCGTGGATTAGGAAAAACCAGTTTGGAAGGTACTTTTCAGGATTTTTTTATATATAATCATGCCATCTATAAATAGAGACAGTTTCACTCTTTCTTTCTAATTCTGTTGCCTGTAGTTTTTTTTGCCTGAATGCTCTGGTTAGAACTTTTCTATTATTATGTTCAGTAGGAATGGTGAGAGTGGGCCCTTTCTCTTATTCTGACCTTGGAGGAAACATTTTCAGCCTTTCATCTTTGAGTATGGTGTTAGTTGTGGGCTTGTCATATGTGTCCTTTATTATGTTGAGGTACATTCTTTCTATACCCCATTTGTTGTGAGGTTTATCATGAATGGATGTTGAATTTTGTCAGATTCATTTTCTGTACATATTGAGATGGACCATATGATTCTTTTTTTTAAGATTTTATATATTTATTTTTAGAGAGAGCTAAAAGGAGGGAGAAACAGAGGGAGAGAAACATCAATGTGTGTTTGCCCCTACGCACCCCCTACTGGGGACCTGGTATACAACACAGGCATGTGCCCTGACTAGGAATCCAACTGGCAACCCTTTGGTTTGTAGGTGAGCACTCAATCCTCTCAGCCATACCAGCCAGTGCTGACTCTTTTATTCTATTAATTTGATAAATCACAGGTATTGATTTGCATATGTTGAACCATTTTTGCATCCTAGGGATAAATCTCACTTGATCATGGTATATGATGTTTTTAACGTGATGCTGAATTTGTTTTTTTATATCTGTATCATCAGAAATATTGGCTTGTAGTTTCCTTTCTTGTAGTATTCTTATCTGGCTTTGGTATCAGGATAATGCTGAACTGGTATAATTACTTTGGAAGCATTTGAGAAGGATTGGCATTAATTTTTCTTTAACTGTTTAGTAAAATTCACTAGTGAAACCATCTGGTCCTAACTTTTCATTGTTGGAAGGTTTTTGTCCCCTTAATTGTTATTTGTTTAGATTTTCTATTTCTTTCTTTTAATTTATTTTTTAATTAAGTATATTTTATTGATTATGCTATTACAGCTGTCCCATTTTTTTCTCCTTTTCCCCCCTCCATGCATTACTCCCATTCCCTCCAGCAACCCTCCTCCCCTTAGTTCATGTCCCTGGGTCATACATATAAGTTCTTTGGCTTCTACATTTCCTATACTATTCTTAATCTCCCCCCATCTACTATCTACCATTTATGCTTCTTATTCCCTGTACCTTCCCCCATTCTCCCTCTCCCCCTCCCCCCAATAACTCCTCATGTGATTTCAATTTCTGTGGTTCTGTTCCTATTCTAGTTGTTTGCTTAGCTTATTTTTGTTTTTTTAGGTTCAGTTGATAGTTGTAAGTTTGTTGTCATTTTACTGTTCATAGTTGAGATCTTCTATTTCATATAATAAGGGCTTGGTGATGATAAATTCCATTAACTTGACCTTTTCTGGGAAGCACTTTATCTGCCCTTCCATTCTAAATGATGGCTTTGCTGGATAGAGTAATCTTGGGTGGAGGTCCTTGCCTTTCATGACTTTGAAAACTTCTTTCCAGCCCCTTCTTGCCTGTAAGGTTTCTTTTGAGAAATCAGCTGATAGTTTTATGGGAACTCCTTTGTAAGTAACTGTCTCCTTTTTGTTTGCTGCTTTTAAAAATCTCTCTTCTATCTTTTAACCTTTGTTATTTTAATTATGATATGTCTTGGTATGGCCCTCTTTGCTTCTAACTTGTTTGGTACTCTCTGAGATTCCTGGACTTGCATGTCTATTTCTTTTGCCAAATTGGGGAAGTTTTCTTTCATTATTTTTTCAAATAAGTTTTCAATTTCTTGCTCTTCTTCTTCTCCTTCTGGCACCCCCATGATTCAGATGTTGGAACATTTAAAGTTGTCCCAGAGGTTCCTAAGCCTCTCCTCATTTTTCTGAATTCTTGTTTGTTCTTTTTGTTCTGGGCAAATGTTTATTTCTTCCTTTTGTTCCAAATCGTTGATTTGAATCCCAGCTTCCTCCCCTTCATCGTTGGTTCCCTGTATATTTTTTTCTTTATTTCACTTTGTATTGCCTTTACTTTTTTATATTATGGCCATACTCAGTCATTTGTCTGAGCATCCTGATTACCAGTGCCATGAACTCTGTGTCTGATAGGTTGGCTATCTCCTCATCACTTAGTTCTTTGTCTGGAGTTTTGATCTGTTCTGTCATTTAGGCCATATTTCTTTGTCTCCTCTATTTCACAGCCTCCCTGTCTTTCTGTGTATTTAGCTAGAGCTGCTTTGACTCTCTGTGTTGGTGCACCAGTTATGTTGTAAGGGGCAGAGCCTGAGGTATTCACAAGGGCAGGGCAACCTGCTTACAGCTTTGTGACACTGTATGTGGAGGAGGGGTCAGAGAGGGAACAGTGCTGCTTGCTTGGCTCTTGCCTCTTTTTCATTCATTTCCCCCACTATCTGGAAGTGACTGGTACCCTTCTATATGCTGCCCTGGTGCTGATTCCCTGAGTGGGTGGGTATGTGTAACTTCTAGGACCCTGTGGGCCTTTTAAACGGATTCTCCTGAAAGACCAGCAGATTCTTTCACTGCCACAATCCCCACTGGTTTTTGCAGCCAGAGATTTTGAAGGTTTAATTTCCCAGTGCTAGAACCCTGGGCTGTGTGATCTGGCCTGGGGCTGGGATTGCATGCTCCCCAGTTATCCCTCTCGGTTTTTATCTGCCTCATGTGAATATAGGACCACCTGTTCTGCTGGCCGATGCTGCCTTGCCTCGCATCCTCTCTGCCCTGGCTGCCTGTCTCTGCCCCTCCTACCCATGTGGATGAATGTTCTTCTTTGGCAGTTAGACTTCATTAGACTTCCATACAGTTCTATTTTCTGGCAGTTTTGGTTGTTTTTTGTTCTTAGATTGGTTGTTATCCTCTTAGTTTTGTGTGTGGAGATGTAGCGTGTCTACCTATGCCTCCATCTTGGCCAGAAGCCAGATTTTCTATATCTTTATGATTCAGTTTTGGTAAATTGTATGTTTCTAGGAATTTATCCATTTCTTCTGGGTGTTACAATTTGTTGGCTTATCCTTGTTCACAGTAGTGTCTTATGATCCTTTGTATTTCTGTGGTATCAGTTGTAATGTTTCCTGTTACATGTGTAATTTTTATTTTGAGGTCCTCTTTTTTTTCTTAGTGAGTCTACCTCAAGCTTTGTCAATTTTGTTTATCCTGTCAAAGGACCAACACTTGGTTTTATTAGTCTCTTTTTTTATTGTTTTCCTGTCCTCTGTTTCATTTATTTCTTCTCTATTCTTTTTTCTTTCTGCTAACTTTGGACTTAGTTTGTTCTTTTTCTAGTTCTTTGCAGTATAAAGTTAGTTTGATTACTTGTGATCCTTCTTTTTTCTTGATGTATGCTTTTATTGCTCTAAACTTTCCTCTTAGAACTGCTGTTTTTCATCATATAAGCTTTAGTGTGTTGTGCTTCCATTTTCATTTGTCTCAAGATACTCATTTCCCATTTTATTTCTTCTTTGATCCATTACTTGTCCAGGAGTATGTTGTTTAAATTCCATGTGCTTGTGAGTTTTCCAGTTTTCCTCCTGTTACTGGGTCTAGCTTTATACCAAAAGATACTTAGTATAATTTCATTCTTCTTTAATTTGCTCAGATTTGTTTTGTGACCTAACATATGCTCTGTCCTGGAATGTTGCGTGTGAACCTGAGAAGAATACAAGGGAGACCCCCCCAAAAAACAGAATTGTCTTCTGGAGGGCAGGCCCCTTGTAGTACAGACTTCCCTCACTGGGTGAATGTTCTAGGAACCCATCTGGATCAGTGAACCAGCTAGCATTGTTGTGAGAGGCTGCATTCAACTTGAGTGAATGTTTTTTGAAGACCCTTTCAACACCTAGGCCCATTTCATGATGGGTGATTTACAGGTGCCCCTGCCCACACCAAGCTGAGTGTTTGACAGTTTTTGACCAAAAACAGCATGAGCCCTGTGCCCCACCCTCCCTAGTCACCCTGTCTCACCCCAAGTGATATTTTCTTGTTTCCTCAGAAGAAAAAAGTCCTCAAAGGGAAACGTTTTGCCAGTGAAGAAGAGGTGAAACAAAAAATGGCAGAAGCACTAAAAGGCAGCACAATCAACGAGTTCAAAAACTGTTTAGAGCAGTGGAAAAAAAACATCTTGGTTAGGTGTATTGCATCAAATGGAGAGTACTTTGAAAGTGACTGAAGTTTAAACGTAAGAATAAATACACAATTTTTTATAAATAAATTCCAAGTTTTTTTGAGTTCCCTGCCCTCATATGTATTCTGCTATTGTTGAATGAAATGTTCTGTGTACATCTCTTAGCTATATTTGGTCTATAGCACAGGTGGCAAACACAAGGCACACAGGCTGAATCCAGCCCTCCACCTTGTTTTATCCGGCCCAGCACCTTGCTTCTACCCAGCCGCAGCACCAAGCTCCTTGACCCTAGTTAAGGAGTAGTTACATTTACACAGTCCTAACGTTACATTCGGCCCTTTGAAGGCAACTGCAAGGTTGATATGGCCCCCAGTGAAAATGAGTTTGACACTCCTGGATAGTGTTGTTCAATTCCATTACTTCCTTATTGATTCTCTGTCAGGAGGTATTGTTGTATTTTTCTTTTTTTAGTTACATTGATACAACTTTTATGTCTTCTTGATAGATTGACCTCTTTATCATTACATAATGACCTTCTTTGCCTCTTTTGACTGTGTTTAGCTTAAAGTTTACTTTGTCTGATATAAGTATAGCTATCCCTGCTTTCTTTTAGTTATCATTTGGTTGAAAATAATCTTTTTTATTATGTCACTCTCAGAGAGAGAGAGAGAGAGAGAGAGAGAGAGAGAGAGAGAGAGAGTGTGTGTGTGTGTGTGTGTGTGTGTGTGTTTAGAGAGCGGGGAAGGAAGGAAGAGAGAGAGGGAGAAGCATCAATGTGTGGTTGCCTCTCTCACCCCCCACATTGGGGACCTGGTTTGAAACCCCGGCATGTGCCCTGACTGGGAATCGAACCAGCGACCCTTTAGTTCGAAGGCCAGCACTCAGTCCACTGAGCCACACCAGCCAGGGCATCAATCTATGTGTGTTTTTAAAGCTGCAGTTAGTCTCCTGTAAGCATCATATCTTTGGATCTTGTTTTTTTCATTTGTAATTCATTCATGTAATCCTTGATAAAGGGCTTAACTATTGTCATTTTGTTAATTTTTCTCTTTTTGTAAATCCTTTCTTCCTTCCTTACTTACCTTACTGCCTTCTCTAATTTGATGACCCTTTGTGGTAGTATGGTTTGACTTCTTTGTCATAATTTTTTGTGTAACTACTACAGGTTTTCTTTTTGTGGTTGCCATGAGGTGAACATAAAAACCACATTTTTAAGTCTATTTTAAAATGACAGCTTAACTCTGATAGCATACATAAACTTTACACTTTTACTCCCCTCCCCACACTTTAATGATGTTAAATTTTATATATATTTTATGTTGTATAGTCAATAGCTGGTTATTTTAGTTATTTTAGCACCCTTTTAACTTATAAACTGAAGGTGTAAGTGAATTAGCACCATAATCAATATTAGAAAATGTGATTTTTGCCTATATTTACATTACCAGTGAATTTTTCACATGCATTCATGTTAGCATCCTTTTAACTTCTGTTTGAAGAACAGAAATAAAAGTGGGGTTTTTTTGTAGGGAAGGTCTAGTTAAGGTGAACTCCCTCAGATTTTGTTTGTTCAGGAAGTCTTTATCCTTCCATCATTTCTGAAACACAGCTCTGCCAGGTATAGTATTGTTGATTGGCAGTTATTTCCTCCCAATATTTTGAATATATTTTTCCACTTCCTCTTGGCCTGCAAAGTATTGTTCAGAAATCTGCCTATAGTCTTACGGGGGTTCTCGTATGTGACATGTCTCTTTTCCCTTGCTGCTTTCAAAATTCTCTTCGATTTTGACAGGTTAATTGTAATATCTCTCAGTGTAGCCTTTTTCAGGTTCACCTTACTTGGGGTTATTTAGGCCTCATGAATCCTAAAGTTCATTTCTCTCTCCTAATGTTTGGGAATTTTTCATTCATTATTCCTTTACATATACTTCCCCATTCTCTGTTTCTGTGTTTCCTATCATATGCTTATTATTTTTCTCGATGTTACCCTATAGGTTCCACATGCTTTCTTCACCCTTTTTCATTCATTTTACTTTTGCTCCTCTAAATTAACTATCTATTTAGTAATTCTAAATTAACTACCTTTCAGTTCACTGGTTTGTTCTTTTCGTTTGTCGAGTCTGTAGTTGAAGCTCCCTGGAATTCTTCATTGCATTATATTTTTCAGCTCTAGGATTTCTGTTTGGTTCTTTTTTTTTTTTTTTTTTAAGATTTTATTTATTTCTTCTTAGTGAGGGACAGGGAAGGAGGAAGAGAAGGAGAGAAACATCAATGTGTGGTTGCCTCTTGTGTGCCTCCTACTAGGAATCTGATCCACAACCCCAGCATATGCTCTAGACTGGGAATTGAACCGGCGACACTTTGGTTCGCAGGCTGGTACTCAGTACATTGAGCTATACCAGCCAGGACTGTTTGGTTCTTTTTAAGTAGTTTTTATTTCTTTGTTGATTTCATTTTGTTCATGCATTGTTTTCCTAATTTTTTTTAGTTGTCTGTGTGTTCTTATAGTTCACTAAACATATTTAAGAGAATCATTCTTAATTCTTTCCAGACAGTTCAGAGATCTCATTTGTTGAGGGTCAGTTATTGGAACTTTATTAGTTTTCTTTGGTGGCATCATGTTTACCTGGTTGTCCATAATTCTTTATTCCTTGCCTTGATACCTACACAGTTATAGAGTGAATGGTCTCCTCTTTCCGACTTTATTGTCGGAAATAAAGTCCTTCACCAATCAGCTCAGCTTTGGATGCTTGATGGTTATCCTCTCATAGGGAGAGTTGCAGTATGGCCAAGGCTGCTTCCCAAGCTCTGAGTTCAGGGGTTTCTCTTATCTGAGAACAGATAAATAAAACTACTGGCTTGGTTCTCTGTCCATGCACAGCTGTACAATGGGCTCCAGAGTGCCATTCTCTCTAGTCAGTCTTCCCAGTTGGGCAGGACTAGGTACAGTTCTCAGCAGTTGGGTGGGGCTACGTTTATTTCCTTGCTCAGGCAGGACCGTAGAAGAGGCTTGACATCCTTTACAGCTTGATTGCTAGAAACCCAAATTCAGCAGAGCTGATCATCAGGCTCCTTGGCCAGATGGGCCAACCAGCTTGGCTCTGCAGATGGACTGAGCCACTGACTGGGCTCTCTGCTCAAGTGCCATTGTAAGTGGAGCTATAGGATGGGCTACAGAGCTTCCCAAGTGTTTTGGTTAGGTCTGACCAAGCGAGGCTGGAGACTATATTCAGTCATATGTAGGCCTTTGAAATTGCTTCTGAGCCCAGGTGGGACCATAGAACAGTTTATGGCTGGTATGGCTTGTTGATTGCAGACCAGAATCAGGCAAAATTGTCCATTGAGCTCCCTGGCCACTGGCTAGGATCTCTACTTAGGTGTTGTTGAAAGGAGTAGTGGAGTCTACAAAGAATCAAGTATTGGTTGCCACGAGCCCCACTCCCTTCTGCATCCTGGCCTGATCTCCAGTGGTCAAGCCCCACAGATCAGCCCCCACAAACCACCCTAAACTCCCCAAGAAAGCCTTCCAGGGAGCAACCCACAACAGTAGGGGAGCTGGATGTCCACCTTGGGCTCTCTCTTTCCCACTGGAGAAACCCTAGGCTTCCAAGACCCCCTCAGTGCAGGGCTGTGCTGGCCTGGTGGAAAGGTAGTGAGATCAGAGTTTAGCCCTTTCTCTTACCTTTCTGATGTGGTCCTTTTTGGTCTCTCTCTGATTTGCGGTGGGGGAGGTTCAGCCTTGCCCCATGTTCTTGGGTTTTCAAAATGGTATACATGGTTAGTTGCTAATTGGTCCTTTTTGGGGGACTGAAGTCAGAATGGCATATGTCACTGTCTTGATTGTGCCACTCCCCCAAAGACACTGTTAGGAAAAGGAGGGACGGAGAAAATATTCGCAGTAGGTATATTTGACACGTGTCTGGAATACATAAAGAACTCTTACATTTTAAAATTTAAATAAGACAAACATCCCAGTTTTAAAACTTTGAACAAACACTTTACAAAAGGAAATATCTATCTAATAGGACAATAAAAAATGAAAAGGTATTAGTCCTTTGGGAAATGCAAATTTGAGCTAAAATGTATTTATGGGAAAGTACATACTATATAGGAGTAATCTTTATCATTTCTAAGTCACCTGTTTTAGCTTTCTCTAATAAAATCGTATTTGGAACCACTTTAAATAGTTAGTGACTTTGAAAGTTTTACTTCCTTAGGTACTTTTCCCCATCTTAATTTTGCTTGCCATCTTATTGTGGATCAGGATACAACAGAGTAGCCCCAGATATGAGTGTACATAAAAGTGTAGATGTCTGGGTTACACACTAGACATTAGGCATCAGATTGGAGCTGGGTCCCTGGAATCTACACTTCTAACATTTTAGGTGATTAAGATATAGGTAGACCACTAGCCATTCTTTAAGAAATATCAAGCCAAAGAATGCCTTTTACTTAGGCAGTGACTGCCCCTGGGAAAACATTTTAAATTTCTTAGTTTAAACAAACTCCTAAAGCTCCAAGAAGCCCACAGTTGTGTTACTGGAGTTCTGGTTTTGTTAAAATAAGATTGTACCACTTATACCTATGCCAACTGTGTTGTACCCACTCAAATGTTAAGCTGTTCCTTGGATATAGATCTGCTATTGCCTTGAAAATATGCATTTATTTATGAGGGGATAATCTTTCATATATTGTTCCCTCAATCTCACATTATTTGAGTACTTTATAAAATCATAATGATAATTGCTATGTACCACTTACATGGAACATTTTATGGATGATCTTAGCCCACACAGACCAAAAAGACAAAGTTTAAGGATTTGAAAGGAAGGAATAGAATTGTTTTTACTTGCAGGTGATTTTTTTTACAGAGATAATCCAAGACAGTAATTATTTTGGCACCCCATATAGTGATGGGAAGATCTAAGAGAATCTGTATACAAACTCTTACAATTAAGTCACCAAGTAACTGGGTATGAGATCAGTACACAATAATCAATATTTTTTTTCATATAAAGCAACAACCATGTATATCCAGCTGCCTATCTGACATCTCCATCTAGATAAAACACCTCAGGTTCAAATGTCTAAAAATACTCTTGAATATCTAACCATCTTCCCTTCCCTACTTCCAACTCACTCATCCCATGTCATGACTTTGAGTCCAGTTTCTCAGGCCAAAATCTTAGAATCAAGTCATCTGTGATTCTTGTCGTCTTTCTCTCTCACTCCACAATCCGCTTGTCAGTATAACCTGTTGTCTCTAGCTTCCAAATATATAGGATGAGAAAAAAGAAGGTTTACAGTTTTGAGTACATGAAACAAGAATTTATTCTTGTATTATTATTTATTCATTATTATATTGTTTTCTATATAAACAACTGTAACCCTACTTCTGCCCCACCCTGTATTCATTTTTTAAAAAAGCCACTGCTTACCACCCTCCCTTGCAATCACATAGGCCATGGCTGTCATTCCTTCTTGTCCGGAGTGTTGCACCACTTCTCTGCTTCCACTTTTGGGTTGTTACAGTCTCTTCTTCACACAGCAGCCAGCATTAACCTTTTCACACATGTAAGATCATGTTACTTCCTTTCTCAAAACATTGTTAAGGCTTTTTGTTATACTTAGTATAAAATCAAGACTCCTACTAGAAGACCTGAGCCCAGCTTCTACCTCTTTCTCCTCCTTCCCTGCACTCTGACCACATCAGCCTCCTTTTCCTCAACATCCTAAGTGCATCCTACTTTCTTTCCCCAGATCTCCCCCATTAAGTCTCAACTCTAATGTCCATCCTCAGAGAGGTATTTTCCGTTCCTGCTGTGTGTGATTTGTCTTTATGTGTTACACACCACTGCCTGATATGTTCCACCTTGTTGTCCCAGCTGGAATGTTCGTGCCATGAAAGCAGGCTCTTTGCTTTTGTTCCCGTAGTCCCAGCACTAGACAGCCATGGGATTCAGTATATTTGTGTTGAACTTACAGGGTGTGTACTTTTTTTGCCTTGTCTGGCCACTTTAGATATTTCCATTTGTAACCTGGGGGGTAGATTCTCAGTTCTTTGAGAGAAAAAAACTCTCTTAATCTCCTTTGTATATTTAACAAGTCAGTATTTATATATAAATTCTTGAGTTATACACATTTACTTTCCCCTTTGATTAGATTAAGATTTTGTGCAAGTTTGGACTCTATACCAATAAAACTGATTAATTGATCAGTATCTCTTGTTTCAAAGGACCCAGAGTGTCCTCATTGCATGTCTAAGGAGGGCAGAAATCAAGAGTAGATTCTGTACCTCTTGCTGCATTTAGCAGCTCTCTTGTGAGGAATATACCTTCTTTGTCCCAGTGCTTTAGTAAAGTATACTCTTACGTTCGGTGTTTTCCTTCTTGTTTGTGTGTGTCATCTTCTCTGCTCACCATGTGTTGAGGGGTTACTGAGCAGCACAGGTTATTCTTAATCAATAGGGCTAAAAACACCTTTAGACTTTATTACTTTTAGCTCAATTATTCCACTTCTCAGACTATGTAATCTTTATAGAATTGATTACAACTTAACATATTTGAATTTCCAGTGTATTTTATATATTCTTGTCTTTTTCTGATATCTTTCCTTTATTTCTTGAATGAAATCACTGTATCATTTGACGCTTGCGTTCTTGTTGAATTATGGTGATGATGGAAATAGTCGCTTTACAGAATGGATTTTGTTCTTACATCATTTCTTAAAATGCAACAGAAAGATAAACATGGACTATTTAGAAATTTTAGTGGCTGACAATTTCTGGGGTTTTTTTTTTTGTGTATAAACAGATAAGTGTAGGTATGTGGGCTCCCCCTGCGCTAAGTTATTTATACTTAATATCATTGTTAGGTCATGGTGATATGTAGGAGTTTTGCTCTTTCAAAACCTGTCCTAGCCCTGACTGGTGTAGCTCAGTGGGTTGGGTGTCATTCAGAAAACCAGAAGGTTGCCGGTTCAATTCCTGGTCAGGTCACATGCCTGGCTTGCTGGGCCAGGTCCCTGGTTGGGGGCGTGCCAGAGGCAACCTATTGATGTTTCTCTCCCTCTCTTTCTCCCTCCCTTACCCTCTCTCTAAAAATAAATAAAATCTTAAAAAAATATATTCTAGTAGAAAGTTCTAGTATCAAGTGGGATAGTTAGAAATACTCAAATATTTATTTAGTCCAAGCTATCAGAGATCACTGTGTCCCAGACTCTGAGATTAAAAAGATATTTCAGTTATTGGAAATTTCTGTCCCAAAATTTATTTCAGTTTAGTTCATTTGCCTCTCTAGTTATAATATGATCATAGTTATTATCTCTAGTATATTGTCTGCCAAGTATGTATAATTCTTTATCTATTAATTGTTCATTGTACATGTATCAAAAATCCAAGTAAGCCTATTAAGGTATATTATTGTCAATTATATCAACCAAATAAATTTCAGCATTCAGTCTGCCTGAGAAGTTTCTGATTTTGCATTACTTTGCATTAGGGAAATTACTCCTGTTTGGGGTTTTTTTTTTTTGTTTTTTGTTTTTTTTGTTTTTCATTTTGTTAAAACACAGAACACTTACTTAATTGTTTTCTCTAATAAAGTAATGCACATTTCTAATAGAACATTAGTCTCCACTTTTCTTAAAGATACATTCTCATGGCAAAATTTAACTTTTTCTGACTTTGGTTTGGGGAAATGTGTTTTTTGAGGAATTTCTTCTTATGCTGTTTTCTTTTTATTTACAGTATATCTCTATACCGGGGTAATTGTAGACCTATACGATTTGAACCACCAATGCTGGATTTCCATGAACAGTAAGTTTGAAATGTCCAGACCATAGTTCTCCTTTAAAATATTGTATGTACTTTACTCATGCATTAGTCTTGACTTTTGCCTGTGTTATTATCTAAGAAGGTTAATGTTGAAGTCATCAGGGAAACAGATGATGTTGAATGCAGTCTGCATAAGGGAAGTGATATTATGAACCTAACATATAATATTAACTTTTTTAAAAAATTCAATTATTTATTTATTTAGATTTAGGTACTTGCATTTTGCTTGCTTGCCTCTTTTTTTTTTTTTTTTTTTTTCCCAATTTAAAGGATTTATTTACTTCACAATCAATGGAAAAAGAAAATAATGTTTTTCAGTTAGGCCAGGCATGTTTATTTTTTATTATTATTTTTTCTTTCTTTTTTTAAAGTTTATTTTAATTGTTGTTCTTGTACAGTTTTCTGTCTTTTACTCCCATTTCAACCCACCACCCCAGCCCTCCCCACCTCCCTCCCATTTCCACCCCCTCTAGTTTTTGTCCATGTGTTCTTTATCCTTGTTGCTCCAAACCCTTCCCTTTTCCCCCTGAAATTCCCTCCCCTCTCCCCTCTTGTGACTGTCAGCGTGTTCTCAATTTCAGTGTCTTTGGTTATATTATACGTTTGTTTGTTTTGTTGATTAGGTTCCTGTTAAAGGTGAAATCATATGGTATTTGTCTTTCAAAGCCTGCCTTATTTCACTTAGCATAATGCCCTTCAGTTGCATCCTTGCTGTTGCTTCTTTCTTTCTGCTGCATAGAATTCCATTGTGTAAATGTACCATAGTTTCTTGATCCATTCATTTACTGATGGGCACCTAGGTTG
>PVKU01008628.1:0-71685 GCA_004027475.1 Anoura caudifer | reverse complement strand
CTCTTTACAGAAAAAGTTGGGAAAACTCTGTCAAACTCTCATTCCATTCCCAGTCCAAGGGGGAAAGCATCCAGCTTCTCAGCATTAAATAAGATGTTAGCTGAAGACCTTTTGCACACGCTTTAAATCAAATTGAGAAAATTACTTTCCATTCCTACCTTATTGAGAACTTTTATAAATAAATGCTCAATTCTGTAAAATGTTTTGTCTGTTTTAATTTATATACTTATTCTTTTTTCTGATTTAATTGACATGCTTATTCTTCTTCAGATTTTTTATGCAGTAGGTTACATTAATTGATTTTTGAATGTTGAATTAGCCTTGAATACCTGGACTAGTTCCTACTAGTTCCTACTATTGCTTGAGCTATACAATAACTTCTATAAATGTTTGTATTACACTTGCTAATTTTTTTGTTAAGGATATTTGCATAGATGTTCATAAGAGATACTAATCACTACTCTTCCTTTCTTGTAGTATCTCTTCCTGATTTGGGTATTATGCTAATGCTGATCTGAGGGAATAAGTTAAGAAGTGTTCTCTCTACTTCTATTTTTTTAGCAATTTTGGAGAATTGCTGTTAATTCTCCCTTAAAAGTTTGCTAGAATTCACTGTTAAAACCATCTAGCCCTTAGGATTTCTTTTTTGGAAGAGTGTTAATTATTTATTCAAATTCTTTCATTGATATTAGGTTACTCAAGTTATCTATTTCTCCTTGTGTGAGTTTGGCACTTTGTGTCTTCCAAACAATTGCTCCATTTCATCTAAGTTATCAAGTTTGTAACTTTATAAATGTCTATAATATCCCTTTATTATCATTTTACTGTCCACACAATCACTAATGATGATTCCTCTTGTACTTATGATATTGACAATTCATAATTCTTTTCTCTTTTTCTTGGTTAGCCTGGCTAGGATTTTATTCATCTTATTAAAGAACCAGGTTTTTGTTTTATTGATTTTTCTCTGCCGTTTTCTTGTTTTCAGTTCGTAAACTTCTGTTCTCATTATTTCTTTATTTTGCTTGCTTTCCAAATAATTTGACTTTTCTCTAGTTTTTTTAGGTGGAAACTTACATCATTGATTTAACATATTTCTTTTTCTAATATATGAATTTAATGCTATAATGTCTCCTAAAGCACTGCTTTCAATACATTCCACAAATCTGGATAAGTAGTATTTTTGTGTTCTTTCAGTTTAAAATATTTTAAAAATCTTTAAGACTTCTTCATTGATTTATGAAGTTCATTTTGAAATTTCCGAATGTTTGGAGACTTTTCCATTTTAGTTATATTATGGTTCCCTAATGCTATGCCATTGTGTTCTAAGACTATACTTGAATGATCTGTGCTGTTTTAAATGTATTAGGGAATATTTTGTGGTCCAGAATATGGTCTATCTCGGTAAATTCCCCATGTGAACTTAAGAAGAATGTGTATTTTGCCGTTGTTGGGTAAAAAAGTCTATAAATTTCAGTTACATCAAATTGATTAATAGTGCAATTCAGTTTAACTATAGTCTTATGGATTTTTCTGCCAGTTGCTCTATCAATTACCAAAGAAGTGCTGAAGTCTCCAACTATAACAGTGGATTTGTTCATTTTTCTTTTCAGATCTATCAGTTTTTTGACTCCCATATGTGATGCTCTGCTGTTAGGCACATACACATTTCAGTTGGTTGGGTCTGTCTCCTTGGAGAATTGACCTCTTTATCCTTAGCAGGGGTGTCAAACTCATTTTCACCGGGGGCCACATCAGCCTCGTGGTTGCCTTCAAAGGGTCGAATGTAATTCTAGGACTGTATAAATGTAACTACTCCTTAACTAGGGGCAAGGAGCTCGGCGCTGCCACCGAGTAGAAACACCCAGATAAAACAAGATGGAGGGCCGGATTTGGCTCGTGGGCATTGTGTTTGCCACCTGTGTTATATAGAGTGTTCCTTTCTATCTCTGATAAAATATAGCTATTCTGACTTTTTTTTATTAGTGTTAACATGGTAAAACTTTCTCTCTTTATTTTTAACATATATGATTACATAACCTAACATTTTATCTCTATCTAAACTTGAGGTTCCCCCTAGATTGTGTTTGTATAGAATGAACAAAGCATTGTTCCAGCTGTCTAAAACTATTTAAATTGTTTATTTGAGAATATTTGTTTATAAAGAAGAAATCGAAAGAAAATAGAATATCTCCATGCAATTTTGAGCACCTGAAGAAAAATATATCCACGAATAAACCTAACTGATGCACATGCTTGTGGAAAGTCACAACACAGATAGAAGGACTGGAATGAGATGTCTAAAGACCACCCTGGGAAAAAAACCCATTTTCTAAGAAAAGCTTCACTGTAACAGTCTTTTCCCTCTTTGTTTCCTTCTCTATCAAGCAGTTCCTTTTATTGCCTATTTTCTCATTCTGGCCTAGAATACAAAGTATTGATGGGGGAACTCAATAGATGGAAAGTTTTTGTTTCAAGTAATAGTTAATAAGCTTAGTAGTTAATGCACATGGAAAGCTATCGTTTCAGGAACTAAAGGAATGACCCACCCTGACTCCAGGAGGCCACAAGCAGTCCAGCAGTTGTGCTCCTGAAGAGACCATAACCAATCAAGATGGTACCCAAGCCACTGTATTCCAGGGAGACACATCCTGCAGCCCAGGACATGGATGAAGAAAATCACCCAGGGCACAGGACCCAGATAGAAAATCATCCGTCAACAGATGAAAAAGAATGTTAGGGAAATTGCCAGACTGCAAGTTTTATCTGATCAACCACTTTCTTGAATTCCAAATCCCTTACCTACACTTTTTCTTCCTTACGAAAGAGGCTGGCTTGAAAGGAAATGAAAGACAGCCTGTTAGGATACATAACCCACTGTCTTCTCAGACCATCAGGCTTCTGAATAGAGCGCCCATAAAGATTCGATCCCCATCTCTGCTTGTTGGTTCTGTAGTGAGAGGGAGCATGAATGCTGACTTTTCTGGTTTCAGTACTAGTATTACTACAATTTAAGGTCGTAACTAAAAAAACGTCACTTCAAATACAACACTTCCTCAGCACAGGTTTTCTGTATAGTAAGACTGTCAGTTTCTAGAAGATGGCCCTTTGACATATCACTATTCCAATAAAACCCAATTGGAATTATTTAACCCATACTTTGTTCAAAATAGGATGACTTGGAAAATAAATGAGGTAGCTATATTTCTTTCAGTCTTTGATATTTCCCCAAAGACTTTCCTCTTTCTCTTCATGATGACAGGTTTTTTCAAGTCATTATATTTATTCTACTATTACATGAAGCCTTTTTTCACTGACTAGCTATGCTTTTTTGCATTTTAAAATGCTTAATAGCACCTGATGAATGTCTAATAGATAATGAGTAATTCTTCAGGGAGTAATATATTGTTTTATGTCATTGCTCAGTCTTTTGTGCCAGAAAACAAGAAATGAAAAAAGAATTTGAAAGAAAAATAAATGTGTAAAGTAAAAAATTTTTCAGTACTAACTTTATATTTTGCCATGTGGCATGTCTACAGGACATTTGCCTGAGAAGACAGTATCTTTAGAACAAAGGATCAAAAATATGTTTTAAATTAAAGTGAATAAGGATTACAGGTAGTTTTTTAAAGCATGCTTATTAAATTTAAAGTGTATAATTAGTCTTCACTTAATGAAGTTTAATTTTAAAGTGTTCTAGGAGCTAAGAAATGCTTGACATAAATTTGATTGTTCAGAATAAGCCACACTGACTTAGAATCAGAGGACATTAACTACAGACTGTGATGATTTCTTTAACTGAAGAGCTTCAGCAATTGACTGTCTCTAATGTCTTTTAGAATATTAAAAATTTGTTTCTCTTTTCTAACTTTCAGAATCTCTCCAAAATGAATTTAAAAACAGGGGAGATTTTGGAAAGAGGTAGGGAGGGAGAGAGGGAGAGAATAGAAGAGAAAGAATAAATGAAAGCAAAGTGAATGATTTTTTCTTTTTAGCAGTGAATAATTTGGACTAATTAGAAAAATTAGACTAACTCTCTATTCTCTCATTCTTCTAACTTCAACCTAAAATAAAATGTTCTTCTTGTCATTTGAACTCCTCTGCCTTCCCGGCGCCCACAATTTACACTGTAGCGATTGCTATCAGTAGATACAATATTAATAATATTTTGTGCTTTGGGATTTGGGACATATGTGAAAGATCAAGTCACTTGATGCCATTTTAATCCCCACAACAATCTTTACTGTATCCCAAAGTCTGAAGAACCAAGTACTACGTACCCAAATGATCTAGGAGATATGGTTTGGTATGCTGACATAATTTTCAACTAATGGACACACCCACCCACATGAGATTTGGAATGGAAGAGTAAACCCTTTGAAGTGGAGATTTCTATTTCAGGTGAAGAGTATGGAAATGGACACCCTTTCCCCTATGGAAGCTGAAGCTCAGAGCCCAGTGTCTGATTCCTAGTGTTTATATCAGGAGGTAAACATAGGCTATGAATCACGCTGCTGCAGGTGGCAGCAGAAGCGATTTTGTTCTGAAGCTGGAAGTTCTGCTATGGATGCCTTCTGTCCAGATCACAATAGAGATGGATTTTAAGAACTCAGGTATTGCAGGAGGGAAAGTTTCCCTGTTTTGTAAAGGTAAAAATATTAATCCAGATATTACTTGCAGTATATAGGAAGAAAGGCAGTATCATGACCAAGAAGAGCACAATGATAGAGAAAATTGTTTAAAATTATATTATTGGTGTTTGTGACTCCTTTTTGCTGTTTCTGCCTCCTCTTCACTATTTTGAGCAAAATTCTCTTAGAGAAAAGAAGGTGGACCCAGAGATTTTAGCTGGGAAGTCACTGCCCTGGGAGGTGAGGGGATCTTTGTGACTCCTGCCAAGTGGTGTCTGATTATAGATACAAAGGAATCATTGATGGCTTTCCCCTTTTTCTTCATTTTCTTATTTATTATGCATTTTTACATTTCTACACTGTAAGAGACAATAATTGGGCTGAATGGACAAGGCAGTTTAGCACCCAGAGATCTTCAACATTGGGGTGGATAAAACAGCTGTAGAGAATTAAGAGGTTGGTGTGAGAATAGAATTATGTGGTTCTTATGGAGGACTAGGGAATGTATTTTATGTAAGAACTTGTTGCAGCTGCCTTTTTTCTGCCCTAACAACCACTCTCTTCCTATTAGCAATAGGACCCTGATTTTTAGCCGGGTATATAGCTACTGTGGATAAATATTTCCCAGTCTGACTTGCAGCTGGATGTAGCATGTGAAACATTTTGAGTAATAACACAGAAGGAAAAGTATGGCACCCAACATGCTGGAAATGCCCTTAGCACCAGTTGTTACATTTCTTTGCCTTTTCTCCCTGTATGATGTCTGCATTAAGATGCCATAACTAGATAACAAGAGCATAAATAATGTTCTTATTGGAACTCCTCAAAATGTGCCTCTCCATAAATTAAAAACCTTGAAAAATTGTCAGAACAATTTTTTCAGAACTTAGAAAATTAACTAAGAGCTCACAGCAACCTGGGAAGCATTTATGCAAGAATATTGGCAGAATATCCGTTAGAACAGTGACCTTACTATAGGGCCATCCCCTACTTCCTAACTCAGTGGTAGTTTTAAAAATAACAGTACAAATTCCCAGTACTGAAGAGATAATGGACTAAATTCACAAAGCACTGTTATTATTTTACATGTCTCATGGCTTTTTGGCAGAGATGCTCAAAAGGTCTGGCTTTATCAGATTTGACTCAGAGCTTGCCTCATGCTAAAAGTTGCTCCTAAGCTGGCATTTGCTGAATGTTTTCTCTGATAAGAGTTTCTAATGGCATGGCTGCTTGAGGCAATGGGTAATTGCCGGGACAAACAAAACTCTTTAGGAGCAAAAACTAAGGATTCTAAAAAGCTCCAACATATTCCCAGGAATCTACAATGCCAATGCACACTTCCATTTCTGGGAATAAATCTGAAGAAAGCCAACACACTAATTCAAAACAATATATGCACCCCTATGTTCATTGAAGTGCTATTTACAAAAGCCAAGATTTGCAAGCAGCACAAGTGCCCGTCATAGATGAGTGGCTAAAAAAACCATGAGACATTTACACAATGGAATGCTACTTGGCCATAAAAAAGAAGAAAATCACATTTTGCAACAGCATGGAAAATCTGGTGAGTATTATGCTAAGTGAAACAATCCAGTCAAAGGAAGACAAATATCATATAGTCTCACTTATGTGTGGAATCTAATAAATGAAAAAACAAAATAGAAACAGACTCAAAGATAACAGAAAACTGACTGACAGCTGTCAGAGGGGAGTGGAGTTAAAGGGACTAGATGAAATAGATGAAGGGATTAAGCAAACATTTTTAAAAATTCATAGACACAAACAACAGTATAATGGTTACCAGAGGAAAAGATGGGTGAGGGGAGGTAAAAGAAGGTAAAAAGGGGATAAATGGTGATGGAAGGCATTTGACTTTGGGTAGTAAACACATAATACAATATTATTTATATTTTAGAATTATACACTTGAAACCTACATAATTTTATTAACCAATGTTAACCCATATAAATTCAATAGAAAAAAGTTGTTAGATGTATAGAGATACACATATGTCTTAGAAAGATTTGATGATAAAACAATACAATAGAGCAACCTCTGTCCTTGATGACTGAACATCAATGTATGTCCATCTTTGTTTCCTGCCTTGGATTCCTTGACAAAAGAAGAAACCTTTTATTTCCACTGTTATTTTTTAATTTTTCTGTTTCTCAGAGTTAAACTTAACATTAAAGTTTCTCATCAGTTTTCCATATAGGAAAATTCAATTATACAGTTAGTACTCAAGGGACTGTGTTAGCAAGAGATATCCTGAGCATATCACACCCAATTTCTAAGCCAAGTCAGTGTCCCCACAGGTGAAAAAATCTCATCTTTTTTCTTTCAACAGAGGCTGGACCTTCATATCATTCTCCATTTCCCTCCAGGTGAATCTGAAGCAAAGATTTATTTTTCCTAATTTTATTCTGTTTTGTCATACCTCTCATAGCAACAGTAGCCAATTTATACTTTGTCTCATTTAGGGAAATGGTGTTTAGAAAAATGGACTTAAGAGTTAACGTATATTTGTGCCCAGTTCAAAATGAGTGGTACAATGTCACTGGGTTTCCATTTGAGGTTTCTACTACAGTGTTTAAAGGTTTATAAACATAATGACATCATTTTTTCTCATTTCCATATATCTGAAAAGTAGAACTAGACATAGAAGTTTTAAAAATCCCTTTAAAAGGATAAAAATATGTGCCCAGAGACATTACTACTATTTCTTTTCTAATATAAGAAGGGAAAAAAGTACAATTTTGTGCCCCCTTTTTTTTTTTCACAATGGTTTCCTTTGTCAAGATATTTAACTTGATCAATGGTATTTTCTTTGTCAAACTCTTCATGAGGAAATAGGCACCTAAATTGGAGGGAGAGAGGAATATGTTAATGCCCCAAAAGGCATTTTTCTTCCAGGAAGAAGAGTTTGTAGGACACCTCAGATCAGATGATAAAGTGGCCCTTCAACATTCCCTACTTCTTTGGGTTATTTTCTTTGTAGTTGGAATTTTACAATTCATTATGGTTTTGTCTATGTTAAGAATCCTATAATACCAAAAAGAAAGGTATGGTCTTATGATAAATTGATATTTTCTGTTCCTTATCTAGAGGTATAACAAAGTTAAGTGTAATTTAACTCTTCTTTTGGGTTCTTAGGAACTTATGATTCTTGGGTCTATGCTTCTTTACAGGCAAAGTACCTTCAACTGCTCTTAAATGAAATTCATATTGTGAAATAATAAATAATTTAGCAGCAGAGACAAACTTTCCAAAAACCATGTACAAGTTTCAAGTTGCGTGCAGCCTAACACACCCACATGGCAATCTCTGAAAACTTCCACATGCAATAAACTTTGCCAGTTCAACTATAGAAGAAAAAAGATTAAGAAATAAACCCTATTTTGAATTCCCATGTCTGCAGGTTTTTGTTATAATTTAGATTTAGTACTTTTTCTCTTTTCCTTTCTAATTTTATACTGATTAACCCCTTTATTCTAAAGCTACACTCATATTTCTTCAAAACAATAGTCTTTGTAATAATATATATTGCTATTAATTTACTTTTCTATATGGTAATGAACAATTTCTTTATTCCTAGAATAAAATATGTTTCATAAAATGTTGGCTCTGGTCATGTAGAAAAAGCATTTGACAAAATCTTACAACCATCTATGATAAAAATACTGAAGCTACAAAGAGAAGAAAACTCCCTCAACCTGTTAAAAAGCATTTATAGAAAACTCACAGCTAATATCTTAATGGCAAAAAAAATAAAAGCTTTCCCCCTAATATCAGAAACAAGACAAAAATATATACTCTACCACTTCTAGTCAACACTGTATGGAGACTGGGCAATTAGGCAACAAACATAAATAAAAGGCATGGGTATTAGAAAGGAAGAGGTAAAATTATCTCTATTCACAGAAGATACAATATACATAAAAAGCATATTCACAAAAACTGCTAGAGCTAATAAGTGAGTCAGACAAAAAAGTTTCAGGATACAAGATTGTTATATAAATACCAATGGTATTGCTATCCACTAGCAAGAAACAATCTGAAAATGAAATTAATAAACTTCCATTTACAATAGCAAAATAACAAATAAAGAAATTGGAAATAAATATGAACAAATAAGTGCAAGAACAAATGGAATATTCTTAAACAGATACAATATGGTAGTTATAAATATCCATAATGTTGAATTAGGCAAAGTCTTCTTAGATAATACACAAAAATACATAAAACCAAAGAAAAAAGAAAAATTGGTCTAACAAAGTTAAGAACTCTGTGCATTAAAGGACACTATTAAGATTATTAAAATACAACCCACAGAATGGCAGAAAATACTATCAAATCATGTATCTGATGAAGAACTGTATCTAGAGTATATAAAGGACCCTGACAGCTCAATAACACGACAACCAAATTTAAAAGTGGACAAATGATCCAACTGACATTTACTCAAAGATATAAAAGTCACAATAAGCACATGAGAAGAAACCCAGCATAGTTAATCATTAGGAAAATACAAATCAAAATGATAACAAAATACCACTACTTATATAGTAGGATGGCTATGAAAAGAAATGACAGATATCAAGTCCTAAGCAGAATGTGCAGACTTTAGAACCCTTATCCATCTGCTACAGGAATTAAAAATGATACAGTCACCCTGAAGAACAGTTTGGCAGTTCCAAAAACATTAAATATACAGTTACCATTAGACCAACCAATTTCTAGATGAACACCCAAAAGAAATGAAAGCACACATCTGCACGGATTTGCCTACAACTGTACACAAATATTCCTAACAACATATCAAAATAGCCAAAATGTGGAAACAAGCCAAAATCCCCCAGCTGATGGATCAACAAAGTGCAATATTTGTATAACGGCATTAAAAATGAAGAATTGATATGTGCTACAACATGCATCAGCTTTAAAAACATTATATTACAGGGAAGAAGCTAGTCACAAAGAACACACATGGTATGATTCTATTTATACAAAAGGTCCACAATAGACAAACCTGTAGAGACAAAAATCATTTTTATGGTTGGTTAGGTCTAAGGCATAGAGAGTTGTGGGGGACACGAAAAGGAGATCGGTGGCTGAGTACATGATTTCTTTTTGGGGTGATAGAAATGTAAAATTTATTGTACTCATGACTGTATAACTCTCTGAATACACTGAAAAACAATTGTGTATTTATAGCAAAATATACCTCAAATAAGCTGTTATATCACAATGTACATCAGTCAATCTATTTTACCACATTAACAAAAATAAAAGGAGAAATATCAAATGCTCATATCTGGGAAAGAGTTGATAAAATTCAACCACATGTAAAAATGGAAATAATGACTATAAAAAGCCCATAGTAAACAGCACACTTAATTGTGAAATACACAGAATCTCTTTCCTTGGTTTTCAAAATAATAAAAAGATATTCTCTTTATCAATTAGATTTAACATTGTATTTGAGTTTGTAACACATACATTAAGGTCAGAAATGGAAACTAACATCATACAGATATAAAGAAATAATAAAATTGTCACTTTGTGCACATGATATAATTGTACCTTTAGAAAACCCAAAGGATCTGTGGGAAAACTATTAGGACTACTAAATTAATTAAGCAAAATCTCTAGTGACAAGGTTATCATACAAGGTAAATATGTATAAAGCAAAAGAATGTATATGTTCAAGCAGCAAACAAATACAACAGGAAATGCATAAAACTACCATTTCAGTAGCATCTAAAACACCAAATACATAAGAATAAAGCTAATGAAAATATTCTACATCGAAAACTACAAAGCAATGTTGAAAAAATTTAAATAATCTAAATTTGTGGAGGGATTATATCATACTTGTGAAGTATTAGGTTTAACATTACAAATAACTCTCCCCAAATTTTTCCTTGGGTTCAATGCATAATATATAAAGAACTCATATAAAACAACAGGAAAAAGGCAGAAAATCTATTAGAAAATGAACAATAGACTTGCAAAGGATCTTTATAATAATGTATACCCAAACAGGCAATAAACAATGAAAAAGTTGCTAACCTTCATTAGACATCAGAGAAATAAAAATAAAACCACAGTGAAATACCACTACATTACGTAACCCCTCAAACAATGGCTAAAGTTGTCAAAAAATATCATGCACCAAAGTCCTGGCAAGGACTACAGCTATGTAAACCCTCATGCGCTGCTAGTAAGAATACAACTACTTTGGTCATTTGCTTGGCAATATCTAGTAAAGTGCAACATGCATTCTTTATCTCCCGGTGATTCTGTTTCTAGGTGTGTTGTTAGCCAACTGAAATGTCAACACACATTCAGTGGATACACAGCACTGGATAAGAATTTTTATCACAGAACTACACAGAATAGTGCCAAATTTTAAGCTTCCGAAATATCCAACAACAGCCAATAGGTATATAAATGGTAATATATTCACATATTTGAATGTGATACAGCAAGAAAAAATCTAAAACTACAACTCTCTACATCAATATGGATGAATTTCATAACTAAAATGCTAAATAATAAATGCCAGACACAAAAGAGACCATGTTGCATTTATATAAAATTCAAAAGTAGCTAAAACCACTTTTTGGTTTCAGAAGTTGCCACAGTGGTGACTCTGGAGAGAAAAGAAATTGGGAGGACATGCTTCTAAGGAGATGACAACATTGTTTATTTTTCTAGTTGTGTTTACCTGAATAAGTAGACCTTTAAAAATTGATCAGGCTATACAATTTATTTGTATATTTTTCCTATGCAAGTTATTCCTTCATAAATACTTTCTAAAACAAACATGGTAATGTGAGTGAACATGCATTTGATTTTAAGAAATAAAAGTATTGAATTGTGCTTGGAATGAGGGGAAAATATTCTGAAGAGAATACATCAACCTAATGTGCTACATAATTCAAACTAGAAGAATTTTACAATAAAACAAGAGAAGAATTTACATCAGGCTCACTTGTCTACATTTTTGAAAATCCAACCCACAATGTTAGTTAAAATTCAAGATTAAGTTGAATGCTCCATTTTTTACAAGTTTTTTTTTTTTCATGATTTCTCAAGGATATTTAACAATAACTGAGTAACTTTTGTAAATTATTCTAGTATCATTAATGTAAGTTGAACAAGCCTAGAAAGTGAGTTAATTATTTTAAATTAGGGTCTTTCCTAATGACTCTTCAACTTTTAGAGAGAAGTTCCCTTTTTGAATTCTTTTACCGTATTTCCAGGTTTGATGGCAAATTCTCTTGTATGAAGAGGATAGAAACAATTTCAGTGTCTTTGGGCTGGGATGGGAGTAAAAGACAGAAAACTGTACAAGAACAACAACTAAATTAAAAAATTTTTTAAAAAGAAGATAGAAACAAAATATGTAGTTGAACTTCTTATCTTCGACCTTGTTTTAAATCAGTGGGTCAACATGTTCCTCATTGTCTATTCTAACATTAAATACAACATTAAAGATATGTTTATAAATGAGAAACGTATTTTTTTCCTGGAGCTTTAGCTCATTTTCTCATTTAAAGATTTTATCGTGACAGGCATTCTTAGGTTTACACTGCTCTTTCGTTCTCACTCACTCACAGTTCTTTTAATGGTCCTAATGTTGTATCATAGCTTCTTAAATGAAATTATCTAAATTTTCATTGAAAAGAGTACGATTTTTGTATAATGAAATATAGCAAAAATAGTTTCTAAAACTTGGGAATAAAATGGTTGCAGAAAACCACATCAATGACTGTGTCTGATGGAAGAAACAGTCGACTGGTTATACAGGGAAAGCAAGAGCATTTGATGATCGAAGTCATGTGACTTGACAATCAACCAGGAGATTACAAGCCCTGGTTCAGGACACACAGAAATTTACTTTGCCAGGTATATACAAAGATAAAATTGCCTTTAAATTTCCACCCTCAAGCTTACTCCTGACATAAAGATTGCAATAGCAATTACTCTGATGATCACTGATTACATTGTACTCTCGAGGCAATGTGACCCTACCCTCTGGGGCCAAGCGGTGCAAGCTATCCTGTCATCTTGCCCCTTTTTTGAATTTCAGGAGGATTAATTATCATTGACTACAACATTAGTAGCAGAATACCTAATGAGCAGAGTAAATTTATTCTCAAATGTAGTATCTGTCATCCAACTAATCAGCCTAGGTTATCAATCTTATTTTAGTAATTCATACTGATCTCACTAGAAAAGTTTCAAAAGATATACCCAGAGACTCTAAATGTCTTCCTTTAAAGTCAGAGTTTAAGTATCCATTCTTTGAAGAAAATGCATCAATTGTGGATTATGCTTTATTTTCTTTTAAAATAAATGAGCACATTTTGTCTTAATCACTGTCTATTTGGCATCTATTATCATATCAAGTATGCTGCCACTACCTCTCATTGTTTTTGCAATTTCTCCATCACATTTTTTCTTCATTTGAACACAGTCCCCAGCTGTTTACTCTGACAGAGTATTCTGTGCTTTAATGCAATAGTATTCCTCCTGTCAGTTGCTTTTCCTATCAACTCCTTTTTCTAGAAACAAATACCATTCTAGGTCCCTAAATAATGAACGTTAAGATACTGGTAGTAGGTTGTCATTTTGTTTGTTTTTACTTGTAGCAAGAGGTTTGAGTAGGTCTAACTTCAGAGTGTCTCAGGGTTTCTTTGCGACAAATGTATTTGGAAACCAGAAGTTGGCTAAGTAAAGTCTGCGACTGTGAATTAGATCAATGCAATTAGCCTTTATTTGGCTGCCTATTTTGTGTTTTGCCTACATTATTATTTCATTCTCATGACAAACAACTAATAAGTATTACATGAAGCTGAATATTTTGCAGTCATTCTCTCCTTCCACACACTTATTTCAGAAATTAAATTGTCTCCTATGCATTTAAAATCACAATATGAGATAAAAAGTGAAATATCAGCCAGTAAGCTTTTATATACATACTTGGGTATTGTACTAAATCATCCCTGCTCTTATTCTAAAAAGTAAATATACCTTCAAGCCACCTAATTTAAAGGTAAATTTTGCTAAGAAAGGGGAGTTTTAATCATGTTGGGATTGTCGTAATAATATGGCAATAATAGTACGGCCATAGATTTTCCCTGGAAGCAGCACTGACCTACGTGCACTCAAATAAGTTAATATGCACTTTTCCTTTAACTGGGACAGCAAACTCACAATGCAGGTGAATGGAATACTCTACATAAAGTGAACCAATGTAAATTTGGGGACAAGCAGTCACTGAGAAGCTTCCTGTTTTTGATTTTTTAGATTTTACATGTTTTTAAATTCCAGCTGCAGCTTTACACACAGATTTTCATATATATATGATGTATATTATATTTCCATTTATATATATAAACAAATTACAAATTCCATAGGAAAGATAATTGGAAAAATTACTAACTTATCAAGATATACTTATTTATACTTGATTTTACTCTGAAAAAAAATCTCTAAGGTCAATTATACTGAAAAATAGCAAATCAGAAACTTTACCTTTGCCATCAAAGCATCATATGCTTCATGCTTTTATGTTTTCTTTTAGTGTGTCAACTTCTCCAATATTAAAAAAACACCTGTTTAAAAGCTTGGCAAAATATCACTTTGACTCTGATTAATCAATTGTCTCTTGCCCAATGCATTGAATTCCTATTAGAGCCATTAACAGTTTCATGAATGAAAGAATTAGATGTTCAGATTGTAACCTGAAGAACCAGAATGAATGGTTTTTAAATTACCTATTAAATAGATACTGGGCTCTGTAAAAAACAATATTAATCTTGAATAATCTAAGATGATATTTCTACCTATTCAAAGCATCTTTTTGTGATACATAAGCTATTTCAAAAAGACCAGTGATATTGCACTTATAATAGAAAACTTACTAAATCTTTTGAGTTCAAGTATATCTGGTACTCTGAAAAATGTCATGTTTTCACAAAATATTAGATTTATATCTTAGCTAAAACATAGACATTTCTTTAGCATATAAGGTACCATGAAATCCAATTAAAATAAAGCATTCTCAAATCCAATGCTTTGAAATGTAAACTCAAATAACCTTCTACATTAGTGAGTTTTATAAGTTGTTCTAACAACTCCCTATCAACAGCACAGATTGTAAACAACTCAATGTATGAACTATCAAGAATGGAGAAATAATTGCTTGCTATAACAGTAGTTGGCTGTTTTCTTCTATAGTTAAAACCAGCCAACTTTGGGTTCTCTTAAAATAAAGTATTTAAAGTAAGTCACAGTTGTCTGACACTTCCTATTGCTAAAATTATGATTCACAGTGGAATATGTTCACAGAAGAAAACACTTAAATAAACTATGTCTTGGGCATTTTGCTTAAATATAATAATCTTTATAAAATTCACAATTTCAAGCCACTGTTTATCCAAAGCATGATGATGATGTGTTTTTTGTCTGTTTGTTTGTTTTTCGTCCAGGTGAAGCATTTTATAATGAGTTCAAGACTGTTTTCTCCTTGGAGTACATCACAAAGACAAGAATGCCTCTATGATTTTGTAAACCTTTTGAAGTAAATAAATGTAGATGTTTCCTGATCATAGAAAACAAAGTTTTATTTGAACACTTATCAATAAAACAGTTAAGATATAACTGTTATATCATAAAATATAAAATAAAATGTAATAGAGTTAATTGCTTCGTTTACACAGTATTTCTTTAATTAACTTTATGAGAATAATTTGGGGCTCTTATTTAAAATGCATCTTCCTAAACCCTTCCATCCTTCAGAGTCTGGGAAGTGGTCTAGAAATTTATATTTTTAAGAAATACCCTTAAGTTGTCTTTAATCATCAGGGGTTTGGAAGGGAAATGCTTCACTACCCAACAAATAAGCTTCAACATTTTAGTTATAATGTGGAAAAAACTAATCTGAAGATTTGGTGTAACTCAGGTAAATTGAGTTATTACACATGGAATCCTTGGAGCATAGTATTAAAAGGAGCATTATAAGCTATGAACCTTGGGCAGAAGTCATGAGAAGAGTTTTACTTAAATTGTTCATTTTTCCACTCTTTTTATTTCCTGATGGTGATTGCATGTTTTTTTATTAAAGTGTAATTGACTTGAATTGTTATATTAGTTTCAGATGTACAACATTGTGATTCAATATTTATATGCCTTTACAGTGCAATCACTATGATAAATCTAGTAACAATTTGTCTCCATACAAAGTTACTACAATACTATTGACTATACTCTCTGTGCCATACGTTGCATCACTATAACTCGTTTATTTTTATACCTGGAATTTGTACTAATTTCCACTCTGTTCTTAAAGTAGTTCTCATTTTAACTGCTTGATTCAATTAACTACAAGCTTTAAAATCTTAATACCCAGGCCATAACACAGCACTATTAAATCCAAAATTCTGGAAGTGGTACCCAGGCATCAGACATTTTGAAAGTTTCCCACATTATTTTAATGTGCAGCCAATGTTGACAATACCTGTCTTAAGACTAGATGGTGAGACCTATGTTCAGTGTGATCGAAGTTGAGTTTCAACATCTGACCTCATCCAGATCAAGAAAAGCTAGTAAAATTCACTTTCACTTCTGGACCACTGCATAAACCTGTAAACATCACAAAAGTAAATGATTTCAGAACATGTGCTTCTTCTAGATTGATCTAGATATCTTTCCAAACTCTATTATTAACTCAAGCATTTTTTTCTCTATATAATTTTGAGTGTTTTGTACATAAACATGTTATCTACAAATCATGACAGTACAGGTCCTTCCTTTCCAAATGCTTATTCTTTTCATTTATTTATTTGTCTTTGTTATGGGCATAGTTATGAACTTCAGCTCAATATTTTCCAGAGAAGGTGATAAATATGCCCACCTATTTCCTGATTTTAAAGGGACCACATATGCTGTTTCTTATTAAGATTACTGCTTGCTATATAGGTTTTTAGCAGATTCACTTTATCAAATTAAAGAAATGCCCTTCTAGTCCCAATTTGTCAAGAATATGTGAACACATGGTCAGATATTAATCACACAGCTACTTCTAGCTGCAATTGCACCTGAGAACTGTAGTATTTACTCTGAGCAGCTAAAAAAATAAGATTTTATTTTTAACAAAGAAGGGAAAATACTGGCATAGTCAACTACCATTCCCTGAAAAAAAATACTATGTTCAGGACCTATAATGTAACACAAAATAATTTTATTTCATTTTAATTTTTATAAAATCTTTCAAGTAATTGTTACTTAATTATTTTCACAATCCTGTGGAGCAAAAAGACAAATCTCTACCTCTAGTTTTTGTTTGGGATACACTTTTAATCTTTCTCCAGAGACATATGTAAAGAGAGCTAAGTCAGGGTTCGTAAAAGCAGAGACTTTTCTGATTTTTCTTCATAATTGTTCTATGACCTTATGCCTTTCTGAGCCTCAATACTTACAGCTAAAAATAAGCATTATAATTCTTAGAATTTTGAATTGCAAATGAGAAAATGCAAGAAAAATGCTGTGACAAGTAGGGAACACTGAAGAACAGTATGCAATAGCATGGTAGGATACGTTCATCAGTTGTAAGTAATTAAAACAAGTAATACATGTGAAATACCGCAGTGTATATGGCAATTGATAAACATCTGTTAAAATATCAAAAGTGTCAATGTGTGTAATAGGCATGGTGTTTTGTTTTTATTAATGCAGTTTTCTCTTTGCATTTTCATGTGCATGAACCGGTCAGTGTCCGGTACCCACTTGCATCGGGGCTGTGGGTAGGTGCTGTTAGATGATTTAAACAGGAGACCATCAGACTGAGTTGGTTCTACTGCCTTACCAGCCTACAGATGCAAACTGAAATTTAAGCCAGAGTCCATTTCTATAAATGCCTAACATTCAGAAACAAATCTTGAGAATAATTACAGCCAACTAGACTTCCCAAATAAGACAACTGCTTAAGTGAAAACTAATCAACTAATTTTCTTGCTTTGCTTCTTTCTGCTCTACAAAGGCCTTTCCATTATCTCTGAAAGTGGTGGAGGACTCTAAACCACTTTGGGTTTGGTGTTGCCCAATTTAAATCAACGTTTGTTCAAATAAACTGTTCAAAATTTCGATGTACTTGAGTTCATTTTTTAACAGTGTATAAATTCAATTTGCTAAGATAAACTGGAAAGAAAAGAAAAAGGAACTTAAAATTCAGCTTCTAAACTAAAAATAATAAATGAGTGCCAAGATTTCTCTGGAATAAACTTTTTGTTCTTGTTTATTGTTTATGCTATTACACTAGTTCCTGCTCTTCCCACCTCCACCCAGCCCCACCCTCTCGCCTCCCTCAGTCAATCCCCGAATCATTTCTTTATCGCCCATTTTACATATTGACAGCTGGTTGTAGGCCACTAGTCCTTAGCATTTCTCCAATGGAATGGTCAGGATATCGCTCTTTGGAGGACTGCTGGCCAGTGAAACTCATCGTGCTAAGATGGAAGGGATCTCGCATAGAGAGATAAGAAAACGTGAAACTCTCATCTTCCAGCCAAGAGGGAGTGTGGGGAGATGTGTCCAGGTGTGCATGCACATCTTCTCAGACTAAGGTGCCAGGTGACAAACTATGCGAGTTAAGACCACAGCAGTGGTCTCAAAGTATGTCCTGGCTCTAACAGCATTTTATTATCCAGGGCAATTACAAATATACACAGAATATCCTGCATTTCTGATGAAGAGGGATGCAAACAGCTGAATCTCTCAAAGGAGTACGTCTGAAGTGGTTACTTCTACAGGGAAAAGCGGCCTGTGGCTGAGGCGACAAGATGGGACTCCTATACCAGGCTGGGCACTGCAATCTGATTCCGGGGATTAAGCAAAGCTGGAAAAAACCACACTGAGACCTTGTACTGGGTTAAACGTGTCCTCTGAAGTTTCACATCCACTCAGAACCTCAGGATGTGGCCTGGGGTGTTTGTGGTGTAATGAGTTAAGATGAAGTCAGAGTAGAGTAGGGTGGGTCCTAACTCCAATGACTAGTGTTTTTATAAGAAAGCAATAGGAAGAGACAGAGAGTTCAGGTACCTACGAGGAAAAGTACTCTCAAAAGACTGGAAGACCTTGATTTTTCAAGACAAAAAGGAATGAATAACTCAGCATTTCGCATCAGAAGCAGTCATGTTTGACTACCTTAGAAAAAGGAAAGTATCAAATATCATGTATCAACTGTGTTATCATAAAAATATAGAAGGATTAAATGATAGAGTAAAAGGGATAACATTCTACTTGTTAGAAAAGTTATGGAATTGTTTTGCTATTCCTAGTACAGAGTAATATCCCATTATTTTAAAGTATTATGTATGATATGACTGACTAATATCTATTTCGATGTCTTCCCTTTCTAAAGAGCAGTACATTGAGTATAAACTTGAAACATACAGTGTTATACCAGAGGAACTTAACTGCTTTTAAAATGTAATAGCCTTCTCCATACTTTAGATGAATGTTTTATTCTGGAAAACATTTTATTGTTTTGTTTCCTAAAAATCCCTGTACACTTTCACCTTTTTTCATTCCACCCTCTGTACCCGAGCAATAATTCTAGAAGGTCCAAGTCAAATAAAATATGCTCTATGTCTTTCCTGACAATGTTCACTGCATGCGATTTCTCTTTCTTCTGAATTCTTACATCTTTCTGGGTGTCTTTGTCATCAGTATAAATAGTGATACGGTATAATAGTCATATTTTCATATATACATTCATAAATATATTGGCCACAAACTAGGCAGCAACACGGTTTATAGGTCTTTGCACCCTTCCTCTTTACCACAAAATACCTACAATGATGAATTTACATGTATAATGATTGTTCCAAACTGCCAGAACTTACTTCAGGAGATTTAACACCTTACTCTCACCCAATTTTACAGACCACAGTATTGAGAACCTGCGTAAATAAACCTGTGAAACCCAAACTAAATACACACACACACACACACACACACACACAGTGGATATTGATTATTGAGGCTCACATCAAATAGAAAATAGGAAAGAGGAAACCTTAGTTCTATGCTTAGAAATTTTAATTTTTCTTACTTCCAAACAGAATTATACTCAGATGTGTTCACTGTAGCAAGAGTTATTATAAGAATAATTAAGAATTAGAGTGACAAAACAATGAAATTAGAGAAATTTTACCAAAGATAAGCATGTCTTATGTCTTTCTATCAAATTAAATGCTACCTTAGTACTCCCGGCCATCATTTCTGAGTAAATACCATAAATTGTAGGTCCACTATATCCTCCCCACACGTGCTAATTTTTAGCTACCAGCATTCGGTTTTCAGGTGAGCAGTCACTGCCCCACAAACACCCTCACTAACCCTTCAGACCCCTGGGAACAAGGCCTCTGAGTTTCTTTTTCATCCTCACTCCTGAGGAAAGCTATTTCAGGGTAGCCATTTGTGAATAAGAATAAGAATTTTCCATAATATCTTTTTTAAAAAATCACTAGCCAATAAATAAAATATGTAGGATACTATTTGTACTACTCTGCCCTTGTAGAGGTTAATGTTACTAAATAGAGTATGTTTTCATGAGAGGGAAGAGATGTGTGTGTGTGTGCATATATTTATATATATTTATGACATATTTATTATGTATATTTACCATTGATAAAACATGATTCCAGAGTAAAACTTGAATTGTGTTTTCCAAAGATGGCTTAGATTTGGTGTATTTTATTATCTTTCCAGTTTTACATCACTTATAGGTGGCTGATATAGGCTACTGGTTGTTGAGTTTCATAACCTCAATGTAAGTTATTGAATTGCCAAAAATATCAGTTTAAAGACCACCTTGCTTTCATCAAACAATTTTGATTACATCATGTAATATTTTATTTTGCTGGTCCCAAAAGCTCTGGAAGAAGCTTATTGTGTTTTGTAAGAGGAAAATGTTCCATTTAAAGGATCCCTTTATGAGAAGAGCCAGAAGGATGTATCTCAAACCCACAGAAAAGAGCAAATAAAATCATTTTTATTTTCACCTACAGGGCAACATAAACTGAAAATCTGCCCTAGATTCTGCAGCCCTTAATGAGGTAAACTACTAGAAATTCTGTCCATACAACAAACAAATAAACCTGTCCAGACTAATTAATTCCAAGGAACATAATATTCAGGACATTGAATAATCCACTTTGTTAGAAATGGCCTTGGGAAAATTGCAAGGCCTTGACTGTCCCTCTTCCCTATTCTATCCAAAATTCTATGACATTATAGCATATCTGCATCAGAAAAGAAAATATCATTATTGTATAAACATTATATATATTTCTAAAATATGCTCTGTAATCTGTGTAAGGTAATGTTAAACAAGAGTATTAGCTAAATATTATGTATAAATTAAAAGCCAAGTGAGTGGCCAAAGCATATTTTATCTATTTAGGAACCCAGCAAATAGAAAAGATAACTGGGAATAACCCAAAAATTACTGAGGAAGGTGAGATCCCTAAATTGGGGGAAGACCTACCAGCTGGAATTAATAAACTAGGTACCTATTTATCGGATCATACACCAGGCTTTTTCCAATTTGAGAAAAATACCTTGAGCAAATCAAAACAAGAGAACAGCTAGCTTCACATCCAGCTTCTACCCAGAACCCTGTAGTGGGAACCTCTCTGAGCAGCTGCCCCTGAGTGGCATATTCTCCGACTTCCCCCACCGAGGGCAAAGAGCTCTTGCCCTTAGGGCCCAAAATCCAAATCAAGGTATTTCCCTTTTTTCTCCCTATATCCATTTTATCGTACAACTGCATACAGGTATGTATGGTAGGGATGGGAGGTAGTTTAAAACATTCCTTGAAGAACACTGACTTTCATTTATTTTCTATGTAAGTAACCTTTGGGGTAAAAGCATTAGTCACATTGGAAATTATAAGTACATTAACTGGGGTTGTTGAAATTGAAGCCTAGCATGGAAATCATGGGAATCATGAATAAAATGAAAACTAGTCTGTTTTCACACTCAGGCTCACAGAGAACAGGTAGTGGGAAGCCAACCTATTCAATAATTTCCTTCAAGGGCACAATCAGATCTTTGCACATCAAAAGCCCCAGTTCCTGGCCTTTCACAGCACACCAGGTAACTATTGGATTAATCACCACACACTAAAGAAACATCGCTGCAATCAAAAGCTAGCTTTTTCAAATGCCATATCCTCTCTATTAATTCATCCTGGAGGTGATAGTTGATAGATGATGCAAGTTTATCCAAGTTACTTCAAAGCACAAACAATACAAGAAAAGAGAACATGCCAGACACTTCTGTTGGTAGATCTAGGCAAGGGTACTCCAAACGACTTGGGACTTAATGATGACAATTGAAAAGACTCATCATATCCAAATATTCTCAAATGTGATTATGAAATAAAACTACAAAGCCATAAGTGGCCTGAAGCGGTGAGAATAAACTATTCCTAGCCACCCCCATTTGCCAGCTTGTGTCTTTGAAGGTAGCTCTCCATCTCACTGGTGTATGTTTTGTTCAGTCCTATTTCTAAATAAGAGAAATCATTTTAACACATTAAAAAGTGTTTAATTAAACAGGAGGCTGCCAGCATGAGGAAGCTTGAATGTTCTGGCAGCTTGCGGAAGCAAACGAAAGCACCTGAGGATTATCACAGGGAAACCCAAGGACAACCAATCACCAACAGCCATCCAGGCTTTTAAGGCTATAGATAATCAATAATTTTGTTGATTTGCTTCTGCCTTTTCTCCACAAAATTCTCTCCCAGAGAGCCTGTTGGTGGAGCATTCCTAGCCACTTCCTGGTTGGCATGGTCCGACTAAAATTACTCTTTGCTCAAATAAACTCTTAAAATTAATATGCTTCAGTTTATCTTTTAATGGAAGTAGACAGGCATTTTAAAGAAAAAATACTATTTTTTATTTTAGTAAGCAAAGCTGACTAAAAAGTATCTTTTTTTTGGTTTGTTTCTGTGTTACCATGCACATCGGTTATTTTATAACATTGGAATACATCGATGCGTCTGTGGAACTGTGATGTCAGCCAAGCTTCCCGGCCTCCGCATTCTCATTCAAGCAGCTTACCCTACGGTCTCGTGGGGCTCCGGCTCCTTCCTTCTTCGTCGGTGGGCTCTTCGCAGCCAAGTATCTTGTCTCTCTGTACATTTGTTCCTACTGTTTCCCAAACTTGTATTCTAATTTGGATCGTCAGCTTGTAAAATCATTGCCCAAGTTTCTGATTGTAGTCTGTGGAAGCATGTAAAAAACAAAACAGATGTTGCATAAATGTTAATTATGGGAAATAAATCCATTTGCCTTCTGTGATATAATCCATAATAATGTCTTCCTCTCCTGCACACCTGTTGCAAATTTTTAGTACTTTTCCATTTCTATGTTGTATTATATTTATTCATATGTATGACTTAGCTTTCATACTAAAATTAGTCTTTTTAAAAACAGAAGCAAATACTTAATGATTTTATCTTCCCTTAGCAGTTCTAAAACAGTACTTTAAATGAATGTCTGAGAAGTGTAAAGTACATCTGTTTCCAGACAAGATTTTGTAGATTTACAAAATGAATTTTAGCAAAGTAATATCTGACCATGGTTAAAAAAAAAAATAGTTCACTCCAGTACCCATAAAATAGGTTTTAGAAAGAAAACAAGTCCCTACTTCATGTTTTCCCAAACCTAGGCTTCCTCTCAGGTTAGCTATGCTCCCTCTTTTAATTCTTCTTTTGGCTTCTTCCACATCACAGGATAATTTCCTTATACTACTGTGCCTTGAATTTTCCATTTTAACAATCTAATTGACTTAACCTCAATTTTCAGAATTGACTATATTATCAATAGTTTGCTTATTGACTAATCATTAAAAAGTAAATTTACATTATAATCATTCTCTCATCCCTTGTTATCTCAATATAGTCAAAGAAGTATTTTAGCTTTTCTGTCACCTCTTAATTTAAATAAGATACTTTATTTTTTGTTGTTTTATTTATATTAAATTTATTGGTTAATAAAATTATACTGGTTTCAAATGTATATTTCTGATACATGATCTGTATATTGCATCGTGTGCCCACTGCCCAAAATCAATCATATTCTATCACCATATATTTGACCCCTTAACCCTTTATTACCCTGCAACCCCCTTCCCCTTAGTACTACCATACTATTGTCTGCATCTATGAATTTTTGTTTGTTTTTATTGTTTGTTCATTTGTTGCTTTGATATTCCACATATCAGTAAAATCATATGGTTCTTAACATTTTCTGTCTCACTTACTTCACTTAGCATGATATTCTCAAGGTCCATCCATGTTGTTGCAGAGGCAGTATTTCATATTTTCTTATGGTTGAGTTATCCTTTAAAAAAAAAAAGTCCAGTCCTACAGTGCATTTGTACTGTTTCCCAAAAGTTTTTGAGCAAAACACTTAGCTGAGGTGGTCTCCCCAGAGATGCCATCTCTCAGCATGATGATTTTCAGTTGCAGGTCCTGGCTCTCCTCCTTAGAACGTGAAACTCTGGTTTTCCCCCACCCCCAGAAGTAGAGGGAGGAGTGGGAGGAGGGGCTTCGGTGACAGGGAGAAGGGAAGGGCGCTTTGGGCAAAACGCCCCGCCCCACACCACTCAGGTGTCTCAGCAACCACTGGAGACATCTGGAGCAAATTACTCATTAGGCACCATCTTGCCCTCATTGTAGTTTTGATTTGCATTTCCCCAATAGTGAATTTGAGCATCTTTTCATATGTCTGTTGGCCATTTGTATGTCTTAGGAGAAATTCCTGTTCCAGTCCTCTGCCCATTTTTTAATTGGATTGTTTGCCTAGTGTTGAGTTGCATGAGTTCTTTATATATTTGAATATTAACCGCTTGTTGGAGTTGTTGTTTGCAAATATCTTCTATTCGGTTGGTTGCTTTTTTTCATCCTGTTGGCTGTTTCTTTTGCTGTGCAGAAGCTTAAACACATATCACTATGTTAAAGGTGAATCACTGTAGCAAACCTTTGTTGATAGTGTCCAGTAGCAAAAAAAATAACTACTCACCCCTCTCCCTTACACACAGCTTCTGTATTAGGGTCATTAATGATTCTAGGAAAATACCCTACACATTTCCTAGCATACCTTCCTTACAAGAGGGGTGGCTGATGCAGTATAGAAATAGTCTGATGAGGTTTCCAGAAAAGCTCTCTAGGAGGTCTAACTCTGTATGATAAGTATGACTTTTCTCCCTTTCCTTTCCTCCTTTTTGAACTTGGGCGTGAGAGCTTGCATGATGACTTGCACTAATGAGTTTATGCTGGAAATGGAAAAAACATACTAAGCAGTAATGGCACAAAAGAAAAAAAACCTTGGGATCTTGATAGCCTGTCAACTGCCATATTACTTTCTGGCTGCCTAAAAATATACTTTTATAATATTTTTAAATGATATTATTTAAGTTTTCAGTCATACCAACCAACCCTGTTTTTGACTTACATGTTATTGAATATATAATAACAGAAAACTTTCAACATAATTTCAGAGAACTGGATGCAGGAGTTGAACAAATGGATTATAAGATTGCTGAAACTTTAAATAGTCATAGGTTGGTTGGAGTTCAAGGTTGAAGATAATTAATTGCTTAATAAACAATCTATATACTTTTAACCACAGGGGTATGGGAGGATAACATATATTATTTATTACATTAATATAATGCATGTTCCAGGTCTGCCTGTCATTGATGGAAATGATAAGGTAGTAAAAATAGAAGCCCAAACAAACCTTTTAATCTTCATAGAGTCCAGTCAATAAAATTATGACCATTTCTTTCAAATCTCTAGGAAAGCTGAAGCTAGTTTGCATTTAGGCAGATCTGGCAGCCCTCCACAGATTACAATCATGTGTGTGTGCGTGAGAGAGCGAGAAAGAGAGAGAGAAGTATTTTATGAGTAATAGATCTGTTGCAATAGAAATTCCATTTAGTGTGTTCTATTTTATAGGTAAAACACTTCTACTAAAAATAACAATAAGCATTACTAATTACCTAAAACTATATTCAGGTACAATTATATTACTGCAGATTTAGTAAATCTATTCCTCAAGAGAATCCTCTGAGGGAAGCACTATTATTATCCTATTTGAGGAAACTGAGGAATGGAGGAGCATGTCAATAGCCCCAAGTTAAGGAGCTAATAAATGAAGTTATCATAATTCAGACATGGGCAATTTTCAGAGTAAGTACATTTAACTACTTGGCTTCCCATATTACATTGGCTTTTCCCAACTAATAAATAATTTTAAGACATTTTCTTTACTAACCCCTTGCAATGGATTCACCACCTCTTCCCCTCTCCCTCCTCTGTATTTCTTGTGTATTCTTCAATTAGTTCACTTGCACTGTAGGAAAGTAAATATTTATAAACTGTCTCCCAAAGGACATCATCAATTCTTTGAGGACCAATTATAAGGCAGTTATTTATTTAAAAAAATAAAATTAAATTGGCCTGTGGACAATCATACATGAATACTAACTTTAAAAATGCATGCTTTTAATACGTTCATCCTAACGTTTCTTCCAGCTCTGTGCTTCCATATCTTTAATAGATTCAAAACTCCACAATATGTTTTCACCAATTCATTCTAATCCATCACCTTTTAAAATCAGCCTTTAATATTTTTATATTTGCTTCTTACCAATCCACACTTGAAGATATCAGCTTCTTTAGGTTTATTACCTGCTCACTCAAGCCTTTTTGAAGTGTCCTTGAATACTAACTTACTCGTTGTATGAAGCTAGATTAAATTTTGACTTCTGCTGATCAGTCCCTTTTGGCTCTCTCCATAAGCAGTATTTGATATGTGAAACCACATGTTTTCTCAGCAGCATCTGATTTTGTCGCCAACTGTGTCTTTTATTCCAATACTGAATCTGTTGTATGCCAATTTAATATGTTTTGTTTCATCCTACTACTCACTCCCTCATCTTTTCTTAATCTTTTGCCCATTGCCTATGAAAAGGCTCCCCAAAACATCCCAAAAGGCATTCAGGAAGGTTATGAGACTTGAGACTTTGTCTAGTTAAAAATTAAATAATTTTTAAAATCTGAAATTTAAGATGTTATTTTATATTGATTTAAAGACATAAAATAGAAAATTAAATGAGTAAATTGCTAAAGACTGAATATAATTTGAATATTAATAATTGATTTTCTTCTTTAATTATAATAAGGTACTAAGCATTTGCCTCTGGTATTCTAATAAATACTACTATTGCTAGTTATATCCCTTATAAGGAAGATATAAAATCTAGTAACACTTCTTTGCCTGAATATTTGAAATACATTTTTTAGAAATAAAGAAGTTATTCTACAAAATGAGATTATAGTATATATGACTGAATATCAACTAAAAAATTAAGAGTATGTGTCAAGAAAGGGTTTATTCATATTTGGGTACTTCAGATAAAATGGAGGATTTCTCATTTGAAGAAGGACGAGATAAAATGGGGAGAAAAGAAGGAAGCCAGAGAAAGAGGAGAGGAGAGGGCAGGAAATGCTGGACACAGAGAGTAGATCCCTATCGAAGGAGCCAAACTTTTCTTTGTGATTTGAGTACTCCTTTTCATAGAAACCTGTTCATTCATTATTAGAATATTCATCATTATAATATCTCTTTCAGAAATATACCCAAAAGTGGCATATTGAGTGTGCGCTTACCTAAGGAAACACCAGCCCTTTCCCTGGAGAAATTGTGCAGCACGCAGTAACAATATGATGATGGAAAATATGTCCTATTTAGCCCTTCTGCACCGTCTCAGTTTCATGTTTGGTGGGGAGAGGAGCCTTGCCATTAGACCCATCACAAGCCAGTGCCTAAGGCCGAGTTACAGCTCAGTGACCTGTTAGAGCAGTTAAAGCAATTTCCACATTCGTGTTTATGTTTGGGAAGCACCAGACTCTATCAGATGGGACCGAGGTTAGGTTCAAATATTGCTGTGGACCAGGACAGATTTTCTCAACTTTTTTCTGTGACCTTTTCATCTCAGCCAGATTGTGTTTTTCTTGCTGTTTGTGTTGTGGCTAATTTTTATGTAAATATATATGTTATTTTGTATTTTCTTAAGAGTACTAAGTAGCTGTTGTTTTGCATTTTCTCCTATTACTTTGGGAAATTACTTCTTAAAGTGTGCTCATTTTAAATTATTTTTACATGCTACATTTACATGCTTTTGTTATTACAGATGTTTCATAACTAAGTTAATTTTATAATGTTAGGTAATTATGAATCAAGAAAACCCTAACCTGGTCCTCTTCTTTGCCCAAAATTATGTGACTGAAGTTAGCTTGGATCTACTTCTTGTTTGGGCAATATTTTGCATACAGCTCTGTAATATAATTATGATGGCCAGGACATACAGGTTTATGTGTATTATTTTAATTTTTATTTTAAATTACAATTGATGTAAATATTATGTAAGTTTTAGGTGTATAGACCTGTGACTAGACATTTATATAACTTACGAAGTGATCACCACTATAAATCTAGTACCCTTCCGACAGCATACATAATTATTACAGTATTGTTTATATGTCCTATGCTGCACTTTACATCACCATGACTAATCTGTAACTACCAGCCTGTACTGCTAAATCCCTTCACCCTTTTCACCTGCCTCCCAACCCCTGCCCTCTGTGAACCGTCAAAATGTTCTCTGTATCTATGAGTCTGCTTCTGTTTTGCATGTCTATTTTGTTTTTCAGATTCCACATATAAGTGACATCATCTGTCATTTGTCTTTCTCTGACATATTTCTCTCAGCACCATGCCTTGTAGGTTCATCCATGTTGGTGCAGATGGGCAAGATTTCATTCTTTTTTGTGTTTAAGTCATATTCCATTGTGTATATGCACCACTGATTTATCCACTAGTCCATTGATGGACACTGCTTGCTTCCATATTTTGGCTGTAATAAATAGTATTGCAATAAACATGTGAATGCATATGTCTTTTTAATTTAGTTATAATTTTATATTGAGTCCCAGAAACCTTTTGGAGAAAGTAAGAAGCTAGAACTGTATGTATTTATGTTGTGGGTTCTGATTTCTACACAATATTTGTTTTTTTTGTTTCGTTTTGTTTTTGATACCACAGTACAGCTATGCATAGTATAACTTCAGCAAATTTTGAGAGCACCTTTTCCATTCATAGTGGGGTTTTATTTTGATTTCTGAATATCTTCCTTGATTGGGAACAACTGGTCACATTATGCAAAGTCTTATTTGCCAAAGGTTTGGTTTTGTTTTTAGTCTGATGAATCTGCCTGTATTTCTCCTATAAAACCAGTATGGAAGTCTGTGGGAATACTGGTCTCCATGACTTCTGTGGCCAAATCTTTTGACAGACTTCTGCATTACAGTTCTACCCATGTCTGTAACACTAGTATTTTTTTCTACAGTCTTGTAATTCAGGCTACAGATTAAATAAAGTTATGTTGTACAAAGGGTGTTTCCAGTGTGTTGGGTCCAATATCATTTAAGTTCCACCCACAATTCCAGCATCTATTCCTTACAATTTGATGAGGTATATGTGATTTGCCAGAATTTCTTCTTAATTCTCAATATATTTTACCATTCTCTCTGAAATGTAGTTATGTCTTAAATCCTGATGTTCTATTTCGATTTGTTCTGAATTCCATATATATGACACAAATTACTTGCAATTTCTAGCAAATGATTGACATTACACCTTAATATTAACACTGACTTTTTTTTCCTTCAAGGTAAGTAGCACTTCAAAACTTCCCCATTTTACAATGATGAATGAGATTGAAGTTTCATTAAAATCCAGAATTACCCTTCATCATTTACTAAAGTAGATGACTTTATTTTCCAAAGTTTTCTTCTCTCCACATTTTTGGAGGTTATTCAAGGAAGTGCACAATTGTTTGTTTGGTTGTTTGTTTATCCTTTATCCTTCATCAATACATACTGACTACTAAAGGACTGGAATACATTTTCCATTATATGGTCTATATAATATTTGCCTTAAATTGCTAATTTTTTTCATTTCTACTCAGCATTCTATTCAACCAATACATTATTTGGCAACAAGTTAATTACTAACCAAAACACGCATTGCTCATTGATGTTATATATTCACTTGCCCTTTCTCAAATATAAAAGAAAAGCATATTTGTATTTTACAACTATACAGATTCTATTTATTGCTTTCATTTAATCTGTAGAACATACAATCCCTACTCTGTTATTTTTATACATAGTGAGCTCTTTAAGCCAAGCTCCACAATTGAACAATGGGCCCCTGATAATCTCTCTCTCCCCACCCCATACACACACACACACACACACACACACACACACACACACTCATGACCCACATTGTTCAATCTCAGTTGCCTCAATCATGAAACTGCCAAGAGGAAATCCTGAGTCCTGATGCCACCCAAACTTTCACTGTTGCCACACCTGGCGTTTTAGATCTGGCTCACTCCACCGATATAATGGGGTTTTTCCTAGCTCTAGGTGTACTCTATTGACCTCATGGTAAAGATCCATTGATTTCCCTAGGCAAATTTGTTTCTTGGAAGTGAGTTTCCTTCTTCTGTGTTATGTCTCACCATGTGAGTCCCATAACAGGGAATACTAACTGCCTGGACTCAAGTGTTACAGCTTCCGAGTGGTATTATGTGTTCAACCCGCACACAATCTGTCACTTTCTCCAAACTCCTTAAATGGCCCTGAAATGCCGGGCTGGGCTGGATTGTAAGGTCAGCATTTCCCTCTAGTTTTTGTGAGATAAAAAGTGTGCTGGATCACATTTATTTCATCTTAATGATGTTACATCTTTATCCATTTCTGTACAAAGCTTAGTTAAGACTAATGAAGGTAAGAACTAAATTTTGTTATCTCAAGAAACTGCCACATTTCTGGACTACTATTAATCTGCTTATGCATTTGCTCTCAACCCTCTTCCCCAATACCTCAGCGTCAGGGATCATGTCTTCTACACTATGTGCTGCATCTCCTGCTCTCGCTGCAGTGTCTAGGACATAGGAGATACTCAGTACTGTTAGCTGAATAAATATTTGTCAATTCTATGTACACACAGAGAGACTTCAACTTGTCAGCCCTTCTACCCTCCACTCAACTATTATTTTAAATAGATCTATGGGAAGCAGAGTGATGAATGAAAACACATAAATATACCTTTAAATATCTCAAAGCTAAGCCCCAGTTTCAGTGAAATATTGTAAAGTACTATTCTGTCCCTCTTGGTCTTTTCAGCCAGTTTCAGAAAGGCATCAAAGGAGAAACTGGGGAAGTGCTGAAGCTTGCTGTTATATCACTATCTTTTCCAGGAACTCCCATTTTCTTTCCCCGAGACTACCTTGTTTAGTTTCCCCCATACTATACATTCTGCATTTCCTTCTTACCATTTCAGACGCTCTTCTCAGGAGTGTAATTCTTTTTCCACGGCACCACCCTTAACCTTTTTTTTTTCTTCTCCTTGTGCATGATCTCTCTGGATAACCACCTGCTAAACACATAACTGGACATCCCCCACCACCTGAAACATATCTCAGACCAAATTCATTCTCTTTTTCCCAAATATTTTTCATGTCCTGTATGTCTTTAAATAACGCTTTGAAACTTTCAGTTCCCTAAGCAAGAAGACTTTCCATTCATCACCAGTCATTCAGTCTATACTTTAGACATGGGAATAAAAGTCCCATTTACTTAGTACCTACTATATTCCAGGGATTGTGATAGACTCTAAATTTTTTTAAAAAATCAAAGAAAATATGGCTTCTGAACTTTAGAAAGATAAGTAAATAAGGTACTATTGTTGAATGCTATGATACTTCCACATATATAGGAATATGGGACCATAGAGGTAACATCTAAATCTAACTTTCCTTTGCACGCACTGAGCTCTTAAGATTACTAAACCGTGGATAGGAATTCCATAAGACCAACTTCACAGGAAGAGCCATATTTGTGCAATAAAATTTCTGGACAATGTTTTAATCTCAAAATTCTGTGTAATAAGAAAACATATTGCAGGCTATTGTTAAGCATTTGGCTAGTGCAGCTTATGAAACTTTCAGTTTCATTTATCCCATTTTTTTTCACAAGAGAAAGATACCAAAAGCTGATTAATTCTGTACTATCACTTCTCCCAGAAAATACCTTTAAATTCCCTATGGAATCAGTTAGTTGTAGGAAAAAAAGTGCATAATTAGAGGGAGGCCTTATTAAGTCAGAATTTGCCACTGTCCGAACCCAAAAAATAAGTTCTTCAGAAAAACTACCATTACATATACTTCTAAATGGTCCTTAAGAGATTGCAATGTTGTTAACAAATATCCTTCTTTGATAAATTCAGCACTTTACACTTCCCTTTTTAAAGTCCAACACACTATTTGTGTATAAATTACATACATAAATCATTTGGCCAAATACATCAATTGGTTACTTCTGTGTATACTCCTGCCTTTTTGCTGGAGTGTTCAAAACATGGTAAGTGGTTTGAAGATTACTGAAAGTAATGGGAGGACTAAATAAGCTATGGACAGATAAAGAGGAACTCAAAAGTGGGAGAGAGCATTAGATTAGTCCATTAAAAACAGTGAGGAAAATCTGGATTGCCGGATATTCAGATAATCCCAAATAACACAATCAACTTTTACAATTTTGTATGATTTCAGTTTTTAATATTGAGTATGTTATTATTTACTGATACCTGAATTATGTTTCTTTCCTGCCTGATGAGTTATTCCTGTGTTCTACCCGCAACATTCCTTCGCAGCCTCACTCTCCGCCTCTTCCAGATTTGGTGGATTAGGAGTCTCTGTAAGCAACTCTTCATTTGCATGCATGTAGTTTCTTTGCCTAGGAAGCACCATCACCCTCACCAAGTCACCTGGATAAAATTATTTTATTCTGAAAATACTCAAATACCACCTAATCCATGATTCCCTCCCTTACCTCTGGCTCCACCTCAAAAAACAGTTAATTTCTTACCATCTAATACCTAAATGCTTTTTGTAACTATATTAAATGCGTGTTGTGTTTGCATTTATTTGTTACACATTTATACTTCTTATCCTAATATACTAGTAATTGTGTTTCATTCAAATTGTATCTATGCTGCTCTGTTTATTTTCTGGCATAAATGCTGCTGAGCTAAAATAGAGTGTCAGAAGGACATATTTGGTTCTTCACTGGTGGATAGAAAACAGTTCTCAAATTACCAAGAGAGAGGGAGTGCCGTACTAGCTCTTGGACAGGGTGCCTCTGCGTGAGTGTTCCCTGCTCCGTCCACCACCGCAGGCTTCAGGGAAGGGGGAGGCAACCATGTGATAGAGGGACTTGCTCCCAAACCTTCCTTTTCTTTCATGGATAATTTTAATAATCTTCTCCCTGAGACACCCGATCTCTCCTAAGTCTTCATCCTCAGAGACTTTGACTGAAGTACTACCCACTTTGTCAATCAGATCACTTGTAAACGTTGCAAAAATGAGTCATCGAAGAGTGATATTCTAGTGCCACACTTGACTTGCGGTTGACATTGCAAAGCCAAATTGCCAGTGCTTTATCTGCAGCCCATCTGCCATCAGCCCAGCCAGTAACAAACTACAGTTCTCTGGTTTCCTTTGAAAATGTCATGTTGATCTTCATCAGATGACATTCTAAATTATGTAGCCCGCGCTTGCTTTTTTATAAAGATTATGTTGACCTTTACAAACTTCTGAAAAGAGATTTTCGAAGTGGTCTTGGAAAGTTATTCCTTTTAATTTTTTCTCACAGTTTAATTATTGTTAGTTTCCTTTACCTGAAAACCAATGTTACTTTTTAAAGACTGTAGCACAACATAAAAACAGTCATGAATATTTACCAGGAAAAGTAATGTGTATAATTTTTCATGATGATGTTATACAGAAACTTTTTTCCTTTTTTTCTTTTAATTCTTCTTTGCCTTTTATTTGTAAAGTATGGATTGTTTGATTTATCATAACGTAATTTCTTGCTTTGTAGTTGGAAACAATCTCCTGTTTCCTAATCCTATTAAGTTTCACTAAAACTGTAATGCTTCAGTTATGATCTTAATTATCATTCACCACACACATGCAGTCATTCATTAATTAGTATTAGATAAAAAACAGGATGTAACAAGGTGACTGCTGATTCACATAATGAAGTGGTGTGTTTAATTTAAATGTTGTTTATGAAGTCTAAACCCAGTCAGAAGGACACACAAACACTTCTCATATTTACCATACCATTTCTTCTACACCAGATCTTTGACTGACTTTGTTTTAACTAAGCTTTATGGGAGAAAATTGATGAGGATGACAATGATGACAGCTCAAAGGGAGAAAAGGAGAATGAAGAGCTAAAATCACACAACACTGCACCTTCCACAAAGTAATTTCACATACGCGTTCCCTTAACTTCACAACTTCACGGGTAGGTGTTATGCTTCTCACTTGCCAATTAAAACAACAATCATTTCAGAAAGTTGTAACACCTTTCAGAACCCAAAATGCTAGACACAAAATTTGAATCATAAGTGTTGTTGTTGTTTGTGAGGTTTTTTTCTCCAAATTCCACAGTTCTTGTTACTTCAGAGTCAAACAATAAATAAGTATCATGCTGTTTTGAATTCACTTGCTTACATCCCTCAGGATACTTTACCACTAAATATTTCAGCATGGATCTCCTAAAAATAAATGTTCTGTTTTACATAACCAAATTGTATACATATATAAATACTATATTTATATATGAATATGATATGATATGATATATACATATACATATATAAATTACATTTAACACTAATACAAAACTCATACCTAATGGTCCAAATTAAAATTCCCCTAATTGCTCAAGTAATATGCTTTATAGCTTTACTTTCTAAAATCTGCAATCCAACAGCAAGCACACATTGCCTGAAGTTACATCTCTGTAGTCGCCATTGGTTCAGTACAGTTCTTCAGCTATATATGATTTTTATGACATTGTCATTTTTAAGAGTGCTGTGTAGCAACCCTATCATATAATACTTAATATAAGCTATCCTTAGTTTTTAAATGTTATATATAATTTTTATTTAGAACAAAGAGAGCAAAGGTGGATTTCAGACTATCCTTCTGCTCAGGAAAGTGAAAAGCAATGTGAGTGTGCATGGTGGGGGTGGGGAGCAGTGCAAGTCTCTGTACTGGACACTTTTGAAGACGTATCGTGGCTGAGAGCAATACTTCTTACAAACTCTTCGCTCTAGCTCTCTACAGTCCCATCCTCTGTGGAAATGTTTGTCCATCAGTACCTCCACACACAATTTTTCTAAAACCCATTTCCAAAACATTTTATCTCATTGAATCTTTTTTCTCTACCAATATTGTCAGTTGACTTGAAACATTCTTGTTACTGAATGACTTAACTATTTAATATTTCTTTCGTACATGTCTTCAGCTGTGAAACCAAAGCATTGATAGTGGCTAGTAATACACTTAGGCATGGAAAGAACTCTTGTCTCTCTGATGCTCATATTTTTGGATCTTTTCTTCCAAGAACCTGTATGTGCTGGTAGGTTCACTTAGGTTGGAAAACACAGATGGTATCTTCGTGTTCTCTAGGAAAAATGTGCCTAAGAATGGATTAAAATATTAGTTCTTCATTTGGTCATTACAAGCCCAACACAGTGGAGGTGAGGGAAAAAGGAGGTGAGGCCAGGACAGGTGCAAACCAAAGAGAAGTACCGACTCACTACACTGGGCACTGCTTCACAAGCTGTTCTACTGATACGCCAGAGGGGACTGGGCACCTGCACGCATTCAGAAGGGTGGACATGGTGGGAAGGGCTACAGAAAGATTTACACCTTAAAAGGGGTGAAAGAGAAAGGGATTATCCAGTTTTACTCTTACACGTCACATTCTCATTGGTCAAGACTCACTTGTGAGTGGCTAGCTTCACATGCTTCACCTTGCTAACCACCCACTCTGGAAGCTGGATCCCATGACCTCCAGCTTGGCGTTCCATGCAAGTCTGGTATTGGAAGGATGATTCTACAAGGGATTCATATAATCAAAGAGAAAGAATGACAGAGGTGGTGGGAAAACTCTGAAAGGATGTTGAGCTTTTTGTGCTATAGAGATGTGCTCTTCCACCTGGAGGGCATATACATACATGATTTTGTACAGAAATGTGTAAATCATACTTTATGTGGCAAGATATCTTGAAATACCATTTTTTCTGTGTGTCTTTTTTACTAATTTTCTCTCACAGATACCCTGACGGCTGTTTTTCTGCTCTAGCACTCTTCAAAGCAAAAAACAACCACCACCAAAAAAAAAAAAAAAAAAAACACCCAGAGATACGCATTGAAGGGAATTTTCATCCACATATCAGAAAAGGAATCTTGGACATATGCAGGCTAATAAAGCTTTTTTTTTTTTTTTTTTTTTTTGTACTTTTGCAGAAACCATCAAATTAATCGAACAGGTTAGCCTGCCACAGTTTCGCAGATGCTGGCGGAAGCAGCCAAAGCGCTGACAGCCCAGCATGTAGTGGCATCAGCTTCACGTTTTCATCACTCTCCCAGCACCACGCAATCCCCCTGGAGGAGAAGCAGAGCAGCCCGGCGCATGCTGCCCGCACAGTGGGTTTGAGTCACGGCTGAGGAATCCCCCGAACTACAAATCTGACCACAGGGAGACACTACCTTCCAGGGCAGCTTTTTATGCTAACATATTTGCAAAAAAAAAAAAAAAAAAAAAAAAAAAAAAAAAAAAAAAAGAACAAAAAAACAAAATGGCCAATACCTCTCGCTCAGAAAATGTAGAGAAATAAGAGACAGCCACAGAACTGATTCCCAACAAAAGATAGGAAGTTTATTTTTGAAGAAAAGCTCATTCGACCACAAATTAAAGCCATATTCTGTAGGCCAGCCTTTTTCTTTTTTTCTTAAAATGTCAATATTTTACATCCATGTACATGATACCTATCTTTATTTCCCAAACGTTTCTTTAAGTTTGTTTCTCAAATTAAAGAAAGTAAAATGGAATATTACCTAGCTTCCACACTCCACAAGATACTGTTCAAATCAGATGAAAACAACAGGAGCCCAGGACAGTGTGGCTCAGTTGGTTGGAGAGGCTTCTGCAGACCAAAAGGTGGCAGATTCGATTCCCAGTCAGGGCGCACAGCCAGACTGCAGATTCAATCCCCTGTGGTGTGTACAAGAACGCAACCGATCAGGGTTTCTCATATCCATCCATCTCTCTCTCACTCTCTCTCTCTCTCATGCCCCCTTCCTCTCTCTCTAAAAGCAATGGGAAAAAAAAGTCCTTGGGTAAGAATTTTTTAAAAATGGGAAAATTTATATTTTCAAGTAATTGTTAAGTGGTGTGGATTTTAAAATAAGTCAACTTCTGAATTTTTATAGATATGAAAAATATATAAAAAATGATCAAATCCTGATCATCTTTCAAAAAAATGTGGACTTCTTCAAAGAAGTAAATAAATGAGAACTACACCAAGAAATAAAATACTACCTATAAGTTATTTTTAATATCTTGGATCCTGACTAAATCTTTGTGGTTTACCACTTAATTTGTGGAAATATAAAAATATTTGTGCTAGGGAAAATTCTATCTGTTAAAAAAAAAGCATTGATGAAATTTTATCTCAAAGACCTAATTTTTCAGTGAGAGTCAGTGGGAAAACATGAGGTCCCTAAAGCCCAGTATTTTTGCTTCTAAGCACTAACTAGATCATCAAGAGAGAAAGCAATAGTTGGTATGTGGATCTCTCCTTTCAATGCACTGTAACTAAGTTTAATGTGCACATGACAAAGCAGAACCAGGCCTACAATCTGACCTTGGAAAAAACTATCCAGTGCTCAGGAGACTGGAAAAGCCAGCAGTATTCTCTTTGTCATCAGCACATAAGCAAAGCAGCCATGAGTCTATATTATTACTTCTTATAATCAAGTGTGGCCAGTGGTCCTATGTAAACATGTTATATGGGCTTTGGGTTTCTGTTGACAGCTGTGACCTCAATGCTTCTTTTTCTTTGCTGACACCCGTGAATTAATCTCTCAGATGGTGGCCCAGTGATTGAATTCACCATTCCTACCCCTCCTCAAAAAGTACTAACCGGCAGGAAAAGTTTAATATGGGTATTTGCATTAAGGTGTAAAATGACTGACAGGTTTTGGCGTGCCAAGCACTACACTGGTGCATTTGCATTTAAACTAATGGAAGATTAAACCAACAATTCATCGACACATAGCAAAAGTTTAGGGGAGGAGAATAACGAGTGACTCTTACAGAGATCTGCATAGGGCCTGCACAATTCTTAATACTTTACATGTTCTAACACTCCTGTGAGGTACTGGTATTCACATTTTCAAGAAGATAATGATTAACATACAGGGTCTGGCAGAAGTAACACTTGCTTGAGTATTGTTGGTAGGGTAATAATATGGGTGTAATAATTTATAGCTTTAATTTGAACATTGCACCTAAAATATCATATGGTGTGCTTGAGTGTGAAATTGTTATGTTATAGAATTACATGCTTATGATTTTGGAATACAAGATTTGGTAAAAAAAAAAGGGGGGGAGGGGACATTATTTGTGCCAGACATTGGGTTAAAAGACAAAGTCCAGCAAGGTTAAATAATTTGCTGAAGACTCTTTCCAGAGCTACTTAATGGCTGAGCTAGACAGAATTCAAGCACACTCCTCAGCATCTGTTTACTCAATACCTATAATACACTAACTGGAAAGGCAAGAGGAAGAAAAAACAAAAGAAATTTATCTGGCTTCTCCATAAATCATATCACTAAAGCATCACATTATTTGCTTACTTCTAATGCCACACCAGCCTTGGAGGGGTATGTGAATGTTTTTGTGTTCGCATTAGGAAATTCAGCAAGTCTGTCTTCACATCCCTTGCTTATATTCACAATCATCCAACAAAATTGGCACCAAGGTTTTTCAACATGGCCTGGAATAAAAAATTTCCTACCATATTAATGTTTACTAAATTTAACTGGAGAATAATTGGATACAATCATGAATTAAGAAAGGTATTTACAGACTAAAAGTCTTTATTTTGGTACTTGAATGTAGTAATCCCCTCCTGGATCTGTTCTCCTATTTTTCTCAAAGAACATTCTCCCTTTGGTTGCACTTAGTACAGGAAGCAAGGTTGTTCTGAGAATCAACAGTTAAAGAGCCCCAGAGAGAATACACAGCCCAGCAGTCCTGCAAATGAATCTGCTGTACTACCCATTCCCTTACCATAACACTTATTTCCTAAAATTTCACAACATGTATTTCCAAAATAAAATATGCACTTATTGACTGAGCGGCTTTTAGGATACATTAATGTTGTGAAATTTTTAGGAAAAATAGTATTAAAATAGTTTAAGAGAGTAAAAAGTATGCAAGCTATACTTAACATTTTAAAGCTTACATAATTTTTCACTGTTTTTCACATAGAAGTGAAAGAATCAGAAAAGACATTATTATGTAAATCTAGAAAAACCTAATATTGTCTAACTAGAAACCAAATTATTAGTACTTTTATCCACAGAGATAATTAGGTCTGGAGAATATTTTAGCTCCTCCACTGAAACAACTGAAGGGCTTATATGATAATTATCTATAGTAACCATTCTAACATTTCTTTCTTTTTCTTTGTATTATTATGAAAATGTCACTAGAATAAATATATTATATGGTCAAACTGTATGTGTATTAGACCAAGGACTGTAAATCTTTATTGAAAATTTTTTTCCATTTCCATTTAGTCCCCTTATATCCTCCTCTGCCTAGCAATCACCACACTGTTGTCCATGTCCATGAGTACTTTTTCCTTTTTGCTCCATCCCTCCATCCCTTACCTCTCCAACCACTAGCTGTCATTCTGCTTTTCATCTGTGAGTCTATCCCCATTTTCCTTCTTAGTTCAATTTGTTCATTAGATTCCACATATGAGTGAAATCATACAGTACTTGTCTTTCTCTGACTGGCTTATTTCCCTTAGCATAATGCTCTTTGGGTCCATCCACACTATTGCAAAGAGGAAAATTTTTCTTCTTTTTTATGGCCAAGTAGTATTCCATTGTGTAAATGTCCCATAACTGTTTTATCCACTCATCTACAGAAGGACACTTGGGCTGCTTCCATAGCTTCACAATTGTAAATAATGCTACAATGAACATAGGGCTGCTTATGTTCTTTTGAATTAGTGTTTTGGGTTTCTTCTGATACAGTCCCAGAAGTGAGATTGCTGTGTCAAAAGGCAGATTCATTTTAAATTTTTTGAGGTATCTCCATACTGCTTTCCACAGTGGTTGCACCAGTCTGAATTCCCACCAAAAGTGCAAAAGGGTTCCCCTTTCTTCCTATCCTCTCCAGCCCTTGTTCGTTGATTTACTGATGATAGCCATTCTGACAGGTGTGAGGTGGTATCTCATTGTGATATTAATGTGCATTTCTCTGATGATTAGTGATGTTGAACAGTTTTTCATATGTTCTCTCAGCCATCTGTATGTCCTCTTTGGAGAAGTGCCTATTCAGGTCCTTTGCCCATTTTTAATTGAGCTATTTGTTTGTTTACTATTGAGTTTTGTAAGTTCTTCATAAATTTTGGATATTAACCCCTTATCAGATGTATCGGCAAATATGTTCTCCCATTCAGTGGTTTCAGAATCACTTTCAGGATAACAGTGTGGTGATGGCTAGAGGGAAGGGGGTAGGGCAAGGGCAGAAGGAGGGGTATACAAATGGGGGGAAATGGGGACATCTATAATAATGTTAATGATAAAAATAAGAAAATAGCCGTGGCTGGTGTGGCTCAGTGGATTGAGTGCAGGCCTGTGAACCAAAGGGTTGCTGCTTTGATTCCCAGTCTAGGGAACATGCCTGGGTTGTGGGCCAGGTCCCCAGTGGGGGGTACATGCACGAGAGACAACCACACATTGATGTTTCTGTCCCTATCTTTCTCCTTCCCTTCCCTGCTCTCTGAAAAAAAATAAATAAAATCTTTTAAAAAAAGAAGAAAAGAAAATGCAGAATCTCAGGATCTCTTCTATTCATAAAGATTTAGAAGTCCAGCACTAGGCCCAGAAAGCTTGAATATATAAGAAACCCTTGTAGATGATTCTGATAATCAGCAGAATTGGAAGTTACCCTATAACTACAATCATACACTTAAGGGGAATTTTATTAGATATGTAATTCAAATCATGTTTAATATTTTAATTATAAAAAATATACATTTATTGTTCACTAAAAAGACATGCAAAGTTTGCCCCCATACAAAATGTAAAAGGCCTTAACATGCACTCATTTTTATTAATTTTAAGCACATCAAAATTTATTGATAGGCAGGCAGAATTAGGGAAATATCAGTTTAAACTAGTAAATACTTTAAATTGTAATAGAAGTATACACATAGACACACATAATAGATATATTGGCAGGCCTTCAACATGTTCCCAATATTTGCCCATATCCATCTAGCCTTAGCTCTTGCAGATACCAGGGTAGGGGAGTTTATCTAATTTTTTGCAGGAACATATACTCATAGAAATTGGAACTTTAAAATGTGGCAGGCCGTGGAAGCAGACGGCACTAAAACTAGTCAGCAGAACATTGTAAATTTAATGAGATTGGCACAACAATGGAAATAAATATTTATAATTTATTAAATATACTTTTGTGGACTGGTGTATCACAGAAAATAAAATAGACAATGGAAAATGTGTGTGGAATGTGATGAGGGATATAACACTATCTCATTACAGATGTCATCCTAGCGTAGCTATAGGGTTATAAGACTGCATCTTACCAAGAATTACATTCAACAGTCTCATTTTTTAGCAGTCACATTCACTTGTATTAGTGAATACAAGTGAATATAACGCTTAGGTGCGTTATCCTAACTCACTAACAGTAGATACAAAATGCTGCTTTCTCCCATTTGTTCATGCTATCAAAAAAAAAAAAAAAGAAAGAAAGAAGGAAAAGAAAGTTATACTGAGTACTGACATGTACCAAAAACTGTGCGAATTACAGCACATAACACAAGTAGGGGGCCTATCTTTGGTAACTTTCTACGAAGCTCGAGAGGTAAAAGTGAAACCAATAATTACCAAGAGTATGACAAGTTCTACAAAGGAAAAACACGGAAGAATAGTTGCTATGTTGGTGTCAAGACAGGGCAGAAAGAGCTACAAGACATGTCAAGAACTCCTCCATGGTAAATGACATTCAAACTAATAAACTGAGACTACACACAGGCACAGGAGTTAGCCAACAAGGGGATGGTAAGGGAGAAAGCACTGCAGAGAAGAGTAAAGAACACATGTAAAGAAGGAAAAGCGGGAAGAGTTAGATGTGGATTCAAAATGATTATGCTGGCCTACAACTGATTTGAACATCACTTGCCAATAGGGATGTCCAAATCAACAGCCCATCTTCTTAACAGCCTTTCCTGTTTTTCCCATCACTATCCCCTTCCCTGTTCCTGCTCCCTTTGCTCCCTTCCTGTATAAACCTTGTCTGAGGTTCCACTTTTAGGGGAACACAGATTTCAAAGCTATATCAAATATATAGCTTTTGAGGCTATATAAGCCTCAAATATCAAATATATATAATATATTTGATATATATTATATATATTATATATATATTAAATATATATTAAATATATTATATATATTTGATATTTATTATATATATAATATATCAAATATATAGCTTATATCAAATGAGGCTTTTATCAAAGCCTCAGAAAAAGTTCTGGACATTATTTACACAGGCAGGAGCATTTAGCATAGAGCATGTCAGAGCATTCATATTAGAAAATCATCATAGCTATTTCCTTTTTATCACTTGAATGAATGGCAGTATCTAAGGCAGTAGTAACAAAAATGCCCAGACTAATAAAATACATGAAGAATTTAAGTTCTATTGTTATTGAGACACACTTGGAGTAACTATAAAAGTCTAAGATGTTACTCGAATCATGTGCAATCAATATGTCACTCAGACAGTGTTGCAATATGTATGCCACTCAAGTAAGAGCAGGACCAGTATGCTGAATGAAGAAAATCCAAATTGGACCAACGCTCACCTGCTATTCTAGCCAATATTGGCGAGGTGCTTTGAGAGAACCCTATTATATAATGCTCTAACATTACTAGACTCTAGTTATGTCCTTTTAGTAATATCTTTTATTTTTTAAGGTCTAAGAGAGACAATCCATTACCAGAAATAAAATCTTTTTAATTACATGATTTATTATATTCACATACCAGGGATGACAGTGCAAAATTATTTCTTGTTTATGGCCCCTTGATACCTATAAGTCACTCTCAAATGGTGTTTGGGAAACCCTCTTCCCCACCCTCTGTCCACTCCCACCTCTACCATTTCCCTAGGTTCTGTGCCCCACTGTTCTACAACACACAGACTGCTCTCAGCCACCACTCAGAGGTTCTGCTCAAAGGCTGTGGCAGGTCTCTCCTGGGTGAAGATGGGTGTTGTGAAGACATGTTAGGTCTTCCAAGGCCCTGTACATAGGAGGCATGTGAGAAAAATAGCCTGCCTCATCCACCTTAGGAGAGACATCCTCCATGCTCACCAGTACACTTTCTGTCTGTCATTTTCCATGCTTTCATTCCAGAATGTCACCTAGTGCTTAGTGCCCAACGCTGAAAGCTGAGGAAGGGGGAGTACCTGTGTGAATTCAGGTTTGTCACACTACCTATGTTTCTGCTCAAATAGTTCCCTCACCCTCTTATTTACTACCCATAGTCCACATGTTTTTGTCTAGAAGGGAATACTAGCTCTTTTTTTATGCCCTTGCTTGAGCACTGGGGGCTAATATAGTTAAAACTGTGCCAGGCAGACAAAAGTCTCAATAACAACCAGGTATCCCAGAGTAAAATCAGAATTTTGCATGAATTTGAAAAAAAAAGTCACTTGTAAAGGGTCTGATTCTTCAAATATATTTATCCTTGTAAAGTTGGTGGGACTGGACCAGAGGGTAAGAAAATCTTCCTGGCCCTGTCCAGAAAGCATTTAATGTATTTCCTTAAGAACGAGAAAAGTAGAGAAGATTGGAGGAAGATCATTGCTGCAAAGGTTTTAGCAACACAGAGGCAGCTGGGACTTTTGTACACGGGTAGAAGATAGATGACTTGCCCTGAAGAACACCAGAGCGGTTCAGGATGTGGAGACTGCCACTATGTAGAGAACTGGCGTCAGTGGCAGCAGGAAAAACGGAAGGAAGTGTTGAAATTCCAGTTGGATTAGCTGACCTTTTGCTCTACTCAGTTCACAGGTGCCTAATCTCAGCCACCCCTAACCCACAGGCAGGAGTGTGTCTGGGGATATAGAATCTAAGAAAGTGTGCGTTAGGGAGCATTCAGTTCTTCTTCCATAGGACTATATGTATCCTCTGCTGTAGACCCCAAAGCAATTTGAGGTTAGGCTACGTGTCTGCCTTATACATTTCAGTTATAACTCTACTATATTTGTGCAGTGCCAGAGACCTAATGGATAATAAAGATTTGCTTTAAAAATAAGTTAATACAGTTTGACACTGTGATTTTCCATTATCTTGATGTCCTTTCATTCAGTGTGCTATCCTCATCAGAGAAAAAAGAGAACAGGAGTAATTTTAACATAATAAATGTACTCATCAGATGCAGTGATAACTCTCTTCATGCATCTGTAGTGTGACTAGACAACATCCTTTAACACTACTTCTTAGAACTATGTACTGTCACGTGAACATCATCTGTTAATGTCTTTATTCAGCCTGCAGATTTTTAATTTAGGGTCTGTCAGCACTGTCACCGATGCTCAAAACTCACCGTTCCTTGCGTTGTCTAAAATGACAGCATGGAACTGGCTTCCTTACTCGTTTTCTCTGCCTGCCCAATGAGTCATATAATACTTCCTGTCAAAAATTTTTGCTTCATTTTTACCAAATGATTAAACAGGATTAAACAACTGACTTTTTTATGAAAATGGAAAAGTGCTGAAAGTGGGTTGAAAGTTAGTGTAAACCTAGTCTATTTTCTAAGGTATGATTATTTAGGATAAAATCTCCACAGTTATTATGTCAATAGAACAAATTATTTCAACTTCTTATTTAATACAGTTATGCTTGCTCTAAATATATGTGTTTATACAAAGATACATAAGTATGTTACATATAAACACACTGCTGTATATACATACATACACACTTGCATACAGTTGTAACTGTATATTCAAAACAAAAATATGTTCTTCCTTTTAACATTCACTCTGAAATCTCTATGTAAACACTGAATCTATCCTTCTATTTGCGGAGAGAACTCTGGTTCTGCTCTTTGTAACCATCAGCTGTAACTCTTGGTGCCCACCCTTTCTCACTAATCTTAGGCCAGTTCACGCTGTAATAGCTGACTTCAGGAATTTGCTTTCTTTTGTTTCTGTAATATGCCCTGTGAGAATTTCAAAGTTTCCAGGACTTTGTAATTACAAATACAGACAAAACACTTAGAGCTGCATACAAATTATTGTTTAGTTTTGCTGGTAATGAAACTGCTCAAGAAACTGGAACTGAATATAATGTCAAAAGCAGATTTAAATTGGTGAGATATGTAAAATTTACTGTAGATCATTCATCTGTTCCAGTGATGGAAGCCACATTGTTACACTTGCTATTATCCCAAAGAACATGCTGGCCTATATGATTTAGACAAGATTGGGCGCATTCAAGGTGGTATGGCCGTAGACTGATGATCTATATGATTTTTCTATTCTGCAAATTAAAGCTTTTTAAGCCAATGTTTAGCAAAATCCTCAATTAGGAATGAAAATACACATTTTAGCATTTATTGCTTCGTTAATATAACCATACAATCTAGTAGTTTGCTTTTCTTCAGGCATATCAATGATCCAGTTCTAAAACCATAAAAAAGTAATCTGTTACCAGGTTGGGCCTCCTGTGTGAAATCTGAGTGTCGTGGTTATTTAGCAGCTCGTCTGCATTTATCTAACAAAACTGGGAGGATAAAACTGGCTGCACTATTTCAAAGTGTTTCTAAAGGTCAAGAATAATATCTTTTAACTGAGCGTGTAAGTGTCTCGTTTTAAAAACATTAATTAATTAATAATTTGAACGAGTAATAAATTCATAGAGTAGCTATGTCATATCTATCATTGCTACATTGTAGAGGTGTCATAGATTTTTTGTTGTTGTCGCTCATCTTAACTCCGACATTGTCCCAGTGCACCTCCAAGGACTCGCTACGATGTCAGCAAAGTGGGAAACGGAACTCTCTGAATTTTAAAGTCAAAGAACGAATTATCTCAAAAAAAGAAAATAAATCTTTAGAAGATATATTAAGGTAAAATTATCAGTGAAGTTACACATACTTACTGACATGTAAATTAACAAAGGCCTATTCTTCCATATATTGACTGACCTGTAGCTTCCTTAAATTGACCATATTAAGTAGACATAGTCTTACTTATCATTAATAAAATTCTGGATGTAAAATCTGTGTTTTAAGTGGTTCCCACATTTAGTTAGGTAAAACTGAAGCTGAAGAAGTCCAGTTGGAAGGCACACATTTAGTTTCACATACTAGCGAATTCCTGAAATAATGTTTGCAAGCCACATATAACAACTGGAAGTCTTTCCATGTGCAAAATATCCAAGATCAGGGACCATGTTGTGCAAGAATATTTTAAATTTTATAACACCCTTTAATTTTTATTTTATTTTTATATTTTTCAATCATAGTTGATGGCCAATATTACTTTATATTAGTTTTGGGCATACAGCATTGTGATCAAACAATTATATAATTTATGAAGTAATACCCCGGATAATTCTAGTGCCCACCTCGCACCATAAATAGCTATTGCCATGTTATTGACCATATTTCCTATGCTGCATTGTATATTCCACTGACTATTTTGTAACTACCAAATAAAAATGTAACACTCTCTTTAGATTTAGCATAAACATAGGATTTAAGCACAAGATACTTTATATTTTAATATATCAAGCTAAGGAAATCAATACTTCATATTTTAGATAATTTAACATAAATCTCTTAAACATGCCAGCAATATATCCATATTTTTGAGCTATATAATCCCTATAGTCAATTACATCAGGGTAAATAGATCTTAAAAATGTAATCTTAGAAATGGCATGGTACACTTTGAAATTACATTAGCCAGTGTAAACTATGTGAACCTGACAATTAATAAATAATGCACCATATTTTAATAGCCCTAAAGATTGCATTTAAAATTTAATACTTTCTAAGAGCAATCTGATTTAAATAATCCTTACAAAAAGTAAGCATTTGAATTTCAAAAGGAGCTTGGATACCACCGCAGGTCCACAACAGCCCCTCTGAAATACAAGTTGAGGGGAGCAGGATAGATGGAGCAGTGTACATATTTATTTGATGCTTGCAGAGAAAAACAACCAAATGATGCCTCTATATTGTGGTAAAAGCAATTGCGTGTAGCTTTTTTCAACTCGGTTTTTATTCATACGGTGGAGTAAAAAAGACTGTCAAGGCTTTAATGAGGACAGCTTTAAGGACAAAAGCTGAATTCACATTCCTTTGGCTCAGAATAACAAAAAAAAAAATAACACCAAGGATATTTATTGACCAGAAATTTTTAAATACATGTCAAATTGGATTTTTCCATCATCACATCAAAATGTATAACCAGATTCTTGGCCCAGAACAACCATCAAAATGAAATCACAGTTTCAATCAAATCTAGGGACACAGAATTTTATAACTTACATAAATATGGATGTAAAAGTTTATGCATTTAAATAACCTTAACATTTCAAATAGATTTGACTTCCAGCTTTTAAAATAAAGTGAGATGAGTTAAGAATTTATATTCAAATTAAATATTCACTGCCATTGAAAGTGGCAGGAAGAACAATTGCCTGTGAAATAAGAAGTATCTTTTCAGAAGCTAAATGCTACAACAGAAAAGTGCAGTTGCAAATTCATAATCTTCAGTTTCAGCTGAACCTCGATGCCCAGCCAGCACCCACCAATCCTTAGGGCATTCTCTCTTACTCTCCCGAGTGGCTCTTGCGAAGCTCACCAATACCCCTATGTATGATCCCCATCTCTTACTTAGCACATGGCCGTTTTTCTCACTTCTGTGAGAAAATACAGTCCATCAGATATGGAGTCCCACATTTTTCTCTTCACATCATTGTAATTTGACTTCATCATTTCCTCTTTGATTTTTCATCTTAGTGTGTGTTTTATTTAATCATCTCCTACCTGTAACTGAACTTCTTAAATTACTTCTCTTCCATGTAGTATCATTGGTACCATCTTCCTCTAGATATTTTCCTTAAACTCAGTATATAAATAGGCTCACATTTTAATATAGGTATCAAAAAAGTATTTTCTTATACCTGCATCTCCCTACATATAGTCCCATACATCCATCTACTCTTCCATTTATAGTCATGTTTCTATGTGGAATAATTTATGTAGTTTACATTCTGTGTTCACACTACCTTACCTCACCCTCTTATCCTACTAACTTTTGCTCTTAGTCTTTTATTTAAATTTCTTTTGCCAGAGTTATTCATGAGGGTCAGTTGCTAAATGCAAAAACAGTATAGCCCTTTTATGTTACTTTCTGCATTTAAACTGTTTTTTCACACTTTTATCCTTGAATTCTATTATTCTCTAGCTTCAGTGATTATATTTTCTTCTGTTTTTCTACCTAGTCTATCAAAAATACTTTCTTAACCTCCTCTTTCTCTGACTACCTCTCGAACATTAGTGTTCCATAGGGTTCCACTCTTAATCATTTGTCTCCAAATCGAATTTTGTGTACCCCCACAAGTGACTGCATTCACACTCATCATTCTAAGGTTAATAACTATTTAGGTAAGCCATTATTTAACTAGTTATAAAGGTGACTGCTATGTTACCTATTGTTAAATATTTAGAGATTACTAAAATACTAAAATACCACCAGTTAATGTGTAGAATAATTATTCTGTCACTTCCAACTTTTATGTAAAAGTGAAGAGTGAGTGTAACGTGTGTGTGTGCTCATACATGAAAGTTACATAAATTTAAGAGCAATCTGCTCTTGGACAAACTTGGGTTGAAATCATAGGTCTGCTGTATATTAGTTGAGTGGTTTGGAAAAGTTACTTAACCCTCATTAATTTTAAAACCCCTCACTTTTAAAATGGTTCTAAATACAGTGAAATACCACCTCATGCCTGTTAGAATGCTGTTATCAATAAGACAAGTAATCACAAATGGGGGAGAGGTTGTGGAGAAAAAGTAACCTCGTTCACTGCTGGTGGAAATGTAAACTAGCACAGCCACTAAGGGAAACAGAATGGAAGCTCCTCAAAAAATTCAAAAGAGTTACCATATGACCCAGCAACTCCACCTTTGGGTATCTACCACCCAAATTTTAAAACGTTTATTTGCAAACATATACACACCCCTACATTCACTGTAGCATTATTCACAGTGGCTAAGACATGGAAAAATCTGAAGTATCCTTCGATAGAGGAGTGGATAAAGAAGATGTGCTACACGTACACAATGGAATACTACTCAGCCTTAACAAAAGATGAAACACTGCCATTTGTGACTACATGGGTGGATCTTGAGAATATCATGCTAAGTGAAATGTCAGACAGAAAAATTAAGAACCATATGATTTTACTCTAATGTGGGATATAAGACTGAAAGCAACAAATGAACAGACAAGAAAAACAAAAATTCATAGACACAGATAACAATATGGTGGTTATAAGGGGTAGGGGCTTTGGGGGTAGTAAAGGGTAAAGAAAGTCAAATACATGGTAATGGAAGAAGATCTGACTTTGGGTGGTGGGCACACAATGCAATATACAGATCATGTATCACAGAATTGTGCACTTGAAACCTATATAATTTTATTAACCAATGTCACCCAAATTAATGTAATTAAAACAAATAAATGGGTTGAAATAAGGTACCTACCCTACTGTGTTGGGCTGATGATTATATAGAATAAGTAATGAAGTCCCTGATATTTAATAAATTTTCAAAAATATTTACAAAGACATTTTAATCTACAATTTTATTAAGCAAATCTGGCACTTGGCATAATTTTTATATTAGGTATGCCCTGAAATTAACAAAGTTGAATTTTGATGACATATAGAAAAATGAAAGAGAAGAGGAGAGGGGGAATCTTTATTTTACTAAGATTTGGAGACTTAAATCACTAGACTTGGAGTTTTCCTTGTCAAACAATAAACAAACTCATACCTGAAGAAGAGACTTTATTGGAAAATACTACTGAAGTAGGGGAAGAGTGGCTTTTATAGTAGGAAACATGCTTCCACCAAAAGACTTGTATCTCCAAGATTAGGCAGAAAAAGGTTTCCTTTTATAGAAAAAATAAACAAGGACAGAGAAGATCAGGTGTGGGACAGTGGGATGAGCAGGTGGTGCGATTGCATAGGTAAGCAGGAAATGTCTTTCTTTGCTGTCAGCCAATTCTCATAAGGAAACTTTGAGAGTGGGGAGTATTGCTTCATTAATACAGTCTCCCACTGCTTGCTTAAACACAATGCTGAGTCAAAGTTTGGGATCCTGGGAAGACAGAAACCTGCTGCAATTTGGTAAAATCCAGTAAATGGGTATTTTGTCCAGATTAGTCAGTGTGTACAAAATTCAGCTAGTCACTGAGGAGACAAAAAAGGAGAATTTGAAGCATGTGTGTCTGGTCTTGCCCCAGGTAAACAAGAGAGCCATCCCCCAGGTCATAAGGGAAAAGTGTATTTCTTTGCAGTAAGACCTTGCCTGTTAGGTAAAGTTCAACATTGTCACTCTCTTCCTGACGGTGGAGCTTCAGTGCAATGCACACCTTTCATCCTACTGTTAGGGGCTGACGCAAGGCAGCGGGGGGGGGGGGGGGGGGGGGGGGGGGGGGGGGGGGGGGGGATGTGGTTTTTATTGTCACGGGACAGTGGTGATAGAAATAAGCCATGACTTTTGCAGGAACTTAAACAATTATTATTATTCTGGAAGTTTTTATCTCATACATGTGAGGACTTGAAAGGGACTCCTCAATTATCTGCCTTAGGGTTCAACTGCTATTGCTGTTTCTCCTTTTTTGCATCTTTTTTGTATAATTTTTCTGTAATCTTATTACTGGAATCATCACTAGCCTAAAGAAAACTGGGAAAGAAAACTGTCTCCAGACATGCTCTAATTTGATGTTAGGAATAAACCATTATGAGAACAGACTTTTCCTTGAGGAAAAAGTGTCTTCAGGCAGATCCTTAGTTAAGAAGTAAAGAAATAACAGTGAGGTTGATTTAAAATGTTTATACATTTTTCAATAAAACACAGGTTTTCCATTTTAGGCTTTTTCTTCATTAATATTATATTGTTGCCATATAAGCAATTGTTATTTTTTCTATTTTCAAATGTTGGTTTAACATTTGCACCCACCTTACCCATCAATAGGAAACATTTACTTAATTGATACATATTAGAAATAACTGCTACGTTTTAGTGAGTTCACTGGCTGATTTCATTAGTATTCTGAAAAAAGAACGTAATTACTCCAGAAACAAAAATCGAACGTGAGAACCCTTTCACTTACACACACCATAGCAGTGTGCTGTTTTCCAGAGCTCCCCCTCCTATGAACTTGGCCCTCCTGCTCTGACCTGGACTGCTCCCCCCTTGGCTGCCATTCAGCTGTCACCCCACAGATGCTATCCTTTTCTCTCTTGTGCTAAACACACTAGTTCCTGATTGTTCGTATTTTTCCTTTCTGAATTTACTCCTCAATTTTGATGGAACCCATCTTCTAACAGCTTCCTCTTTATTCCCTTTCTTGTATATTAATAACTATTTTATTCCTCTAGTTAGCAGAGAGAAAAAATATGCACGTGATTAAGCCCTATTTTTAACTCCTTTTTTCTCGTAAATACTATTTTTTAAAAGAAGTATGGAAACCAGACCAGGGTGATAAGCTCAGACTGTTTCTTAGGATGACCATCTTTATCATCAGCTTAAAAATACCCCCCAAAATTCTTACTAATTAAAAACTAGTTAATTGCATTGATTAAATATTATCATTTCAATGTAAAAATAAGAATTATTTTAGGGGCCAATATTTGAGACAACAAAGGATGAGAATTTGAGGGTTTCCACAAGAAAATAAAATGAAATAAACTATTGATCAATTCCAAAGGAATGGAAACTTTAATTCTATCTATTATGAGCCTTGTTTCTAATTAGCACAGTAAGTCCACAACTATGAATGAATATGAGCTTTAGAAAACTGAAACATACTATTTTATTTGCATCCCAGTTTCAATGATCTTGTGCTTCTCACCTTGATAGGTGGCAGCGTTTCTCCTTTCTTTGTCTGTCTCCAACAGACCCGTCCAACGCATAACACTTCCTGGATGATGAAACACGGCTGGAAAAGGGCCAGACAGCTGTCAACACTGGTGTGGAAACTAGTTCTCACTCAACTTTATTGAGTAACTGAGAATAAAAAAATAATACTGACAATAGTCAGTATTCGTATCACAAGCTACTATTATGAATAAAAGTAGTTTAAAAATGAGGCACTGCTTGTTTTGCTGACTTACACAGCTTCAGAATTCATCTGAGTGCTTGGCATTTGAAAGTGAGTCAGTAAATATTTGTGGCTGAATAAGTACTCTTTTTTTAGCTTTCAAAATCATTGCTGTCATCTGAAGATTCTACATTATATAAGCTAATTTTCTGTCATTTCTTTATATCTCTAGCATGAGGATTTCCCCACTAAACTTAAAATCATAGCTCTGTCCAAAACCGGGTATTACTTCCAAACATATACAATATTGCAGCTGCTATTTATGGTCCATTTATGAAAAATTTTACAACCGCCCATGTTATTACTGTCGTTATTATGCATCACTACCATGTTAACCAAACATGCTACTGCACATAAAGACGGAGGAGGTCTTGTGATTCTATTATGCAAATTATCTCCTCCTGGATCATGTCTTACACCCTTTGGTCACGATAGATCATGTCAGGGTCAAATGCAAGTACAGCCCTGTACAGAAAGAAAGGTGGGTCAGGTGAGATTTGGGTAAACGACTAATTCAGGGAAGATTTAATGCAGAGGTGGAAAGACCCCTCCTATGGGAATAGACTGCCACCTGTAGCATGAACACTTAGAGAATTCTTGGACGTTCAAGTTTATCAGCCTCCACTCTGTTTGCTCAAATATCTCTAGCCAATGCCTTTGGACCCCACCCCTCTCCCATCAGCACCCTTACATTAGTGTAAGAAACATATTAGGACAGAGTATGTAACTTGTGCTGCTACTCGGAGGACCCCACCACTTTGAGCTTGATTCTCAGTTGTGGGTACCCTGTGACTACTTGAGATAAGAGTTTGTAAAATGGTTATGGTGACCTTTGGCTCTACAATTGTGTTCTTAATTTTAAGCTCACAGTTGTCAGTTTGTCTTTATTTTTCTACATATGGTCTTCAGAGCGTTAAGAAGTAACCAGGCAATTCCACACCTACTGTAAGCCTTTTTGTGACCATGTGTGTTGAGGAGGCCCAAACCACCCCTGGCCCAATGCCTTGCAAGGATTATAGGCCCCTCATATAATGCTATTGACACTATGACTTACTACAACAGAAGGATACAAAGGAAAAACAGCAAAGAGAAGGGCACATTGGGTAGAGTGCAAAGGAAACCAGGCACAAGCTGCTAAGCGTCCTTTTCCAGTGGAGTCACACAATCTCAATTCCTCCTGCAACGAGTTGGGACAACAGTTTAAAAATGTCTGCCAGGGGAGCTCACTGCACACTCCGTTCCCAGGACTTTGATTGAGGGCTGTCCTGTAGGCCCTCACTGTCTAGCATGTACCAAAATTCCAGACTTCCAAAGGAAAGAAGGTGCTCGATATAAAGCACATTTTTCGCATATCAAAACATCAAATTGTATACCTTAAATATACACAATTTTTATTTGTCAATCATACCTCAAAAACTCTGGGGGTAAAAAATGCATTGTACTAAAAGTTTAGGCACAGTGAGCTACTCTTGGCCGTTCTAGGAATAATGAGAACCCCCCCCAAATCCCAATTCCGGATGCCAGCCAAGAGGCAATCCGAGCAAGCAGGCCTTATTAAGGCGCGTCTCAGTCCTGCCAACTGCTTGTTCTGCACCCCAGAGTAACTAAGTGCCAGGCCACTTGTTCTTTCAAGATCTTGTTCTTCACATGCGCTTCTCACAATCTCGTGGTAGGTAATAAGTTGAATAACTATGATCTTATTCACATGCTACAAATTATTTATCTTTATTTTCTCCTCCCAAGCAAGTTATCCACGTACTCCTTAAATATATGACAAACAAAATCCTTGAATCACATTTTAAACACCTTTTCCTTGAGGCTGCTCTCAGCAGCATTCACAAAATCAATCAGGGGCCCATCAGGAAATAAATGGAGTAGTAAAAACTGAGATGTGTCGGAGGTGGAGTATTCACAATGAGCGTAATCACAAAGGTTAGAGCAGGGAGGACACAAAGGACTGTACAGAAACACAGGACTACTGGCTGTAGAGATGTCAACCCCCTAGGGACCGGGAAACAAATGAAGGAGAGTCTTCTGAACCCAGAAAGAGAAAGGGTATTCTAGGTGACCTTAGGGGGAGCAGTGGCCTGTGCTGAGGATGGCCAGCCGAAGGCAACTAGGACAGTAAACACCCTGACTCCCTCTCCTCCTGCCTCTGTATCTCCTGCAGTCATTAATGCTCGTGGCCCAACTCAGTTAGAAACCAGAAGCCAGAGAGCCTGGGATCTCACTGATAAAATCAATGTTAGGTCAGTCTTCCACAACATGGGACAATTTCTTAAAGGTTAGAGAGGTTATGTAGGAAAGGAAAACAGAAGATATTCAGCACAATTTATCATTTATTTCCCACATGTCAAGAATTTTGCATCCTTTGATTCAAATATTTTCTGACATCTCACTTCTTCAAAGAATAATTCTAAAATAAATTACAGGTAATAAGTTTCCTTTCTTCTTCCTGTCTAAATCTTCAAATCTTATCCATTATCACCCATCAGTTTTCCCAAAATATATCATTAAAATGTCCTTCTGTTCTTTTTAATTTTATACTTTTTCTCTGTTGCCTTTTCCTATTTTTTAGTAGTTCAGTGTCTTAATGCCCTAAATAACTATTCATCTTCTATTGTATAAAACATACGATTTTAAAAGCTCCTAATTGGCAACTATTCTGTGTGTTTTGCCAAATTAATACAAGGCATAGCTCAACATTCTATGCATGAAAATATGGCAATAATGTATTTTCTTTTCTTTCTAATGTCTAGCCAAGTAAAATATTTAACAGAGAAAAAGAAGCACTAGTTTTAAGAGACTAGGATTTTAATAAACTCTGCTGTTTGCCAGGAACACATTTTTATCAAAGAAACATCTCTTGATTTCAGCACTGTGAAGAGTTTAGATGTGGTGACCTCTGGCATCTCTTTCAGGTTTAAGAGTTGTTTGCCAATTTCAGTTCACATTGTTATTAGACATTTTCCCTGTCCCTCCTCCAGCTGGGCATATAAAGCACTTGCAAAACGATATAAGATTTTTATGCCAGTTATTCAACAGATTTGAAGTGTTCTGTAAGCCAACTTGTCCAAAACCACTTATGTGATATAATGCTACTGTTCAATTTTAAGTTTTAGAAGTATAAAAAAATGTCCCAATATTGGTATTTCTTCATGATTTCACTATGATGATTTTCTTGGGCTACATTTTAATGGTAAAACTGTTCCCTTCTCCAGACCTACTGTGCCCATTTTCATTCATAAGGAAATACTATTTTTCATATGAGTGAAAATATACTCACAAACACTCTTTTTTAAAGTATATTTTATTGATTACACTATTACATTTTTTGCTTTGCATGTAGCTATCCAGATCTCCCAACACCATTTATTGAAGAGGCTATTTTTACTCCATTTATGCTTCTTCCCACTTTGTCAAATATTAATTGACCATAGAGACTTGAGTTTATTTCTGGGCTCTCTGTTCCATTGATTTATGTCTGTTCTTATGCCAGTACCAGACTGTTTTGATTACCATGGCCTTGCAATATAGTTTGATATCAGGTGTTGTGATCCCTCCTACTTTGTTCTTCTTTCTCAAAATTGCTGCAGCTATTCAGGATTGTTATGGTTCCATATAAATTTCCAAAATGTTCATTCTGTATCAGTGAAATATGTCATTGGTATTTTACTAGGATTGCCTTGAATCTATAAATTGCTTTAGGTAGTATGGGTATTTTGATGATGTTAATTCTTCCAACCCATGAACATTGTATATGCTTCCATTTATTTATGTCTTCCTTAATTTCTTTCTTCAATGTTGTACAGTTTTTTGAATACAGGTCTTTTACCCCCTTGGCTAGGTTTATTTGTAGGTACTTTATTTTTCTTGTTGCTATATCAAATGGGATTTTTTTCCTGGTTTCTGTTTCTGATATTTTATTGTTAATGTCCAAAAATGCCTTCAATTTCTGAGTATTGGCTTTGTATCCTGCTGTTTTGCCAAATTCACCTATTAGGTTGAGTAGTTTTTCGGTGGGGTTTATACAGTTTTCTATGTACACTATCATGTCATCTGCAAACAGTGACAGTTTTACTTCCTCCTTCCCAATTTGGATGCCATTTATTTCTTTTTCTTGTCTGATCACTGTGGCTAGTACTTCCAATACTATATTGAATAGAAGTGGTAAAAGCAGACATCCTTGTCTTGTTCCTGATCTTAGTGGGTAAGCTTTTAGTTTTTGCTCATTAAGTATAATGTTGGCTGTATGTTTTACATAGATGGCCTTTATTATGTTGAAGTATTCTCTCTCTACTCCCAGTTTGCTGAGTGTTTTTATCATAAATGGGTGCTATAACTTATCAAATGCTTTTTCCACATTTATTGATAACATCATGTGATTTTTGTCTTTCCTTTTGCTTATGTGATGTATTACGTTTATTGATTTGCGAAGATTATACCATCCTTGCATCCCTGGGATGAATCCCACTTGATCAAGGTGTGTGATCTTTTTAATGTATTGCTGGATGCAGTTTGCCAATATTTTGTTGAGGATTTTAGCGTCACTGTTCATCAGCGATGTTGGCCTGAAGTTTTCTTTCTTTGTTGTGTCTTTATCTGGTTTTGGGATTAGGATGATGCTGGCTTCATAAAAAGAGTTTGGAAGTTTTCCCTCTTCTTGGATTTTTTGGAATAGTCTGAGAAGTATAGGGGTTAGTTCATCCTTGAAAATTTTGTAAAATTCTCCTGTGAAACCATCCAGTCCAGGGCTTTTATGTACCAGAAGGTTTTGATTACTACTTCAGTTTAACCAGCTGTTATTGGTCTGTTCAGGCTTTCAGCTTCTTCCTCATTCAGTTTTGGAAGATTATATATTTCCAGAAATTTGTCTTTTTCACCCAGGTTTTCAAATTTCTTGGCATATAATTGTTTGTAGTAATTTCTTAAATCCTTTGTATTTCTGTGGTATCAATTATAATCTCTCCTCTTTCATTTCTGATTTTATTTATTTGGATCCTCTCTTTTTTTTTCTTGAAGAGTCTGCTTAAAGGCTTCTTGATTTTGTTTGTCTTTTCAAAGAACCAGCTCCTGGATTTATTGATCCTTTGAATTGTTCTTTTAGTCTGTATGTCATTTAATTCTGCTCTGATCTTTGCCATTTCCTTCCTTTCCATCACTCTGGGCTTTGTTGTTGTTCCTCTAGGTCTTGTAGATGTGGGGTGAGGTTGTTTATTTGAAATATTTCTATCTTTTTTAGGTAGGCTTGTATCACTATGAACTTTCCTTTCAGGACTGCCTTCACTGTGTCCCATAAGTTTTGGACTGTTGTGTGTTTATCTTCATTTTTTCCAGAAATTTTTATGTATTCCTTGATCTCATTCTTAACCCATTCATTATTTAATAGCATGCTAGCATGCTATTCAATCTCCATGAATTTGAGTGTTTTTGAGCTTTTTCTTTGAGGTCGGTTTCTAGTTTCATGCCCTTGTTGTCTGAGAAAATGCTTGAATATCCAAAATATATTAAGAAATTATACAACTCAACAATAATTTTAAAAAAACAATTAAAAATGAGCAGATGATATGAATAGACATTTTTCCAAAGATGACATACAGATTAGCAATGGGTGCATACAAAGATGTTAAACATCACTATTAGGGAAATTTGAATCAAAATCACAATGTGATATCACCTCTCACCTATTAGAATACCTATTATCAAAAACACAAGAAATAACAAGCGTAGGAGGAAAGGTGAGGAAAAAGGAACCCTAGTGTACTGTTGGTAGGATTGTAAATTGGTGCAGCCACTATGGAAAACTATATGGAGATTCCTCAAAAACTAAGAACAGAACTACCATGTGATCCAGATATTCCACTTCTGGATATTTATCTGAAGACTATGAAAACAAAAAGACACATGCCACCCTATGTCCACTGCAGCAATATTTATAATAGCCAAGATATGGAAACAATTTAAGTGTTCATTGGCAGATGAATAAGTAAAGAAGATGTGAATATATATGCACAATGGAATACTACTCAGCCATAAAAATGAATGATATCATGCCATTTGCAACAAGGAGGATGGACCATAATGCTAAATTAAAAAAATCAGAAGGATAGAGACAAATGCCATATGGAATATGTCATTTACATATGGAATATTTACATATGGAATATGTCATTTACATATGGAATATTTTTTAAAGATGAACAAATAAAATAAAACAAAAACAAACTCATAGATAAAAAGTATAGATCAGTGGCTACTGGAGGGAAAGGGGTTAGAGGTGAGCGAAGGGGTATAGAGGGTAAATTGTCTGGTATTGAACAGCTACTAGACTTTTGGAAGTGATCACTTTGTAGTATATAAAGATGTTGAAATATAATGTTATACACCTGAAACATACAATACAAATAGTTATAGGCATAACTGTCTTCACATTAATTCAGAATATTTCTCTCTAAATGTTTTTCCTAACATCAGAATATTTTCCATAACAAACAAACTCTATTCAAGACTTATCTCTTATGATCCCTTAAATATAAAATATCAAAATGATCTATTATTAAAGTGAAAAAATGAGCATATTAAATTCATTAACCTTCTTTTTTCTTCAAAAGAATAAGACTTTACCTTGTTAATTAAGTAGCCCAAAAATCAAATAATCACAGAAAGATGTTAATTAAAAATTGCAAATGATCAAGAGGACCAATGTTTTATTTAGATGGTTCTCCTATGTCAGGCTTTATGTTTGCAATAAACAAAACCCCATGCAAATTACTGTAGGAAAAACAATGTAAAATTATAAGATATAGGAGATGATGCAGTGCCCCTCACCTCATCCCCTTGGTTCACAAGATCTTATCACAGCTGTTGTGATCTGTTCCCACTGCACATTACCAGCTTTCCACCCCTGGGTCAGGAAGAGTCTGCTTTACTGCCTAAGGACTTTCTCCACAGTCAGAACAAAAAGCCCAGTCAACACAGGCTTAACGCATGGTGCAGGTCACTGCTCGTGGGGTCAGTCCCCACTCCAAAGAAAACAAGACTTGCTGGATCAGTGTCCTAGCTTCCTGGCCTTTGGGGAAAAAACTACCAAGCATTTATTATGTGGTTACCCAGAAGGTCCTCAGAGGAATTAAATTATTTGTCCTCAATGATAGCCAGCATCTAAAGAACTCTTATTAACTTTCACTGCCCTTCCTTATCTCATTCTCCCTTTTTCTTGACTTTCACTTCCTAGAATCACTTCCCAAATAAACTATCTGTGCTGAAGACCATGTTTCAGGCTCCGCTTTCAGTGGAATCCAAGAATGCTGAACACAGAACTCTCACCCCAAATGCTGAGCAGATTCTCATGGGGTTTGAAAGGGTGTCAAGAATGTACTAATCTCTCAAAAATGTTCTCTCCTATATCTCTTTCTCTTGAGGGTTTCTCTCTCTCCTAATTTAATTCTCTTTTTGATTTGCTTATCTTCTGTACATCCATACACTGAAGGTCTCACCTTCTAGTCTAGGCACCTAATAAACATGTTTTTCTAAACAAAAACAATTTGGTGCCACTTATGGAGATATTTTTTAATGTTCAGATTAAGTAGGATTCTTAACTTGTTTCTACCTTTCAAGCACGTCTTTATTTCCTTTCTTTTCCTCTGAAAATACCTGAGGATAAATGTCATGATTTAAAATTCTTTACCTGTGGTTTGATTTTAAGTTCAGTGATAAGAACTATTATTTATCACATATTTTTAAGAGGAGATAGAATGTAGTCATAAAGAATTGACCAGGAGTTTTCAACTGGGATGGCATATCTAACCAATTGGCAGTTTTGGCCTAAATCATTGTTTTGAGTAGAATTCTTGGGACAACTCTGGATTAGTGGCAAAATGTGTCAAGATCTATTAGTGGTATCTACTGGGATTGCAGGAATGACAATGTCCATAATCTAGGCATTTTGCTCTTCCCATCCAAAATTGGAGGGAAAGAGTATGGGCTATGAAATTGAAACATATGTTTTTGTTTTTGTTTATTATCCTCAGCCAAGCACATTTTTTATTGCTTCTAGAGAGAGAAGAAAGAAGAGAGAGAGAGGAAGAAAGAAACATTGATTGTGGGGGAGGTTTGCCCACAGGGGCCCCCGGTCAACCACAGATGAGAATAAATCTACTAAGACATGATCTGCTTGGGGAGGAAAGGTGGCTGATCTCTCAAAAGGGAAGGACCAAGAGCATTTCCTTCAATGGGCTTTTATTGAGTTTGTTTTGCACAAGAATACAGGTAAAGCTCATTAATCATTATCAGGCAGTAAGGATCAAACAATAGATAATATACAAAGAACTCTGAAGGCCTATTTTGAGTAAGAGTCAGATAGCTAAAGAGCTACAAAACTGTGAGGAACAAACTCACTTCTTGTTTGGACCCTTATTTAATTGAGAGCATTCTAAACAAAGCAGGTTTCACAGGATTTTACATATTCTTTCTTAGGCCTGATCGCCCTAGGGAACCTGCCCTTTCCAGCATAGGGTAGCATCCACCACCAGCATTGTTTCAGGCTTAAGGCATTGTCTCAGACTTAAGTCAGGCAGGGGAAGTAAGGCAGCCAAGAGATTAGGAGACTTCTTGCAGACAGAATGAGGCCTCAAGCTATATCAAAGCTGAGCATCCATCACCCCCTTTTGCTATAGACCCCCAAGTCCTTCCTTGGGGCATCCCTGTGATTGTGCCTGTCTTAGGTCATTCCCCCCTTGGGGAATCTTACCCATCATTGGCTAACCATTCAAGCACTGGGGGTCAGTTATGGCTGAAGTAAAAGGAGCAGAAGCTGTGCCCCTGCCAAGGAGATAAGCCTTGTCTCCTTAGTGGCTTATGGCCGAAGGTCGCTTACTCAGCCTTAGCCATTGGGGGGTTACAGCTTCTGAAACCAGGCAGGGCAGTTCCCAACAATTGATGTGAGAGAGAAATGACTGATTGCCTTCTCAGGTGCACCCCCACTGAAGACCAAACCCACAACCTAGGTATGTGTCCTGACTGGGAATTGAACCTGTGACCTTTTAGTCTATAGGAGGATGCTCCAATCTAATGAGCTACACAGGCCAGGAAGGAAAGATGTGTTTTAATTCTATCTCTGCCACTTACTACATGATTAGGATAAATTGCTTATCTTCAATGAACCTAACTATTTACACTTGTTAAAACGATATCTACTTCAGAAGTAAGATTCAATCACATAATGTATATAAAAGGTGCCTGACAGAATTTTTACTGTATAAATGAAACCAATTAAAGTTAACTGAACCCAAAACCTTTATTTCCTCATCAGGAGCAGATAACCCAGGGAAATACTATGATAGACCATAGTCCCAGTTTTAACAACTCAAAGTCATACTGTCAAGCATATATTAGCCCCCTGCTGTAGACATTTGAATATATAATTGAATTATATAATAAAAATTTTATTTTCCATGGTGAACCTTTGCTGTTTTCAAATTGTTCAAATATCTCTTCAGATAATTTATATTTTGAGGAAGGTCTTGAGTTATTTTTTATTGGACAATTAAACTCTTATGTTTCTACTGCAGGGTCAATGATATATAAACTATTACACTTCAAGTAATAAGAGATATATTTAGTTACTTACTAGGATGATATAAAGTTTGACATATTGCAACATAATAAACTGAATTTTTTTTGTTCTGTAACATTATAGCAATATACACTTAGTTTTGTTTTGCTTATGGTCTTTAGAAAAATATTACCAATAATTCTTTGTTCTTCTGTATATCATTATTAATAGCATTCTTGCTGTACAAATCAGTAAGATATTAACAAATTTTTACCTTGGGTGTTTTTGCATATTTAGACATTTGAATTGTTAACTAAGGGCCAGAGATTTTAGGGAAAGGTTATTTAAAATTATTTATTAATTATCTCCTCCAAAGATCCAACCTAGAAAAACCTCCAGGAATTTAAAAGCCGGGAGCCCTGATATGAGGATTAAAAACTCCCTTGCACCCTTGCCCCACACTGACAGGATTATCGAGTGTACTACCCTTCATCTGTGTTTTGGCCCTGAGACCCACAGTCTAACATTCACTATTACAACATCTGCTATTTTTATATATTTTTTAAGATTTTATTTATTTATTTTTAGAAAAAGGGAAAGGGAGGGAGAAAGAGAGGGAGAGAAACATCAGTGTGTAGTTGCATCTCATGTGGCCCCCACTGGGGACCTGGTCTGAAACCCAGGCGTGTGCCCTGACTGGGAATCAAACTGGTGACCCTTCATTTCCCAGCCCACACTCAACCCACTGAGGTAATACCAGCCAGGGATCCTGCTATTTTTAGTGTTGTGTATTACGCTCACTCATTATCTCGGATTCCATGTCTTTCAAACCAGGAGTAGAGGCCTAGACTTCATTCTGGCCAAATTTTTCCCTTTCTGCTAAGCAATTGCCCTTTCTGGAATGAAGGTGCCAATCAGATTTCTAATCACAGCTCACTGCCTCCACCTTCTTGTCTTCAGTGTTAGTTCTGCCCTCCCCCTGCCCCTTCTCCCCACACCCACATCCCCCTCCATCCCACAAGGACTTTTGCCTTTAAAACTTGTTGTTTGTAACACCTGGACAAAAAAGGATACTTATGTGGTTTTGAAATTAAAGCTTTAATCCTTAACAGGTGGATATGCCCTTGATTATCCTGACATATTATTATATCTGAGATAATTTTAAGTTTTACCATCTGGCATAACAGAATCATAACAATACAGCTTTCTTCCTTGTCTCATCTTGACAGGCAACTATGCTGACTTTATTTCTAAATTAGTGTACCTACTTTCTAGCTTAAATTTAAATTCTGTACCAAAAACATATAATCGGTTAAAGAGCACTGACATGCCAGTGGGAGGTCACAATAAGATATTGCTACGTGGACAAGCATTTTATGAACTAAGGGTAATAGCATTGGTTTAATGTGCCTTGGACTGGTTCACAGGCTCAGGACCCAGGACAGATGTGATGTGGGTGGATGGCTAGTGAAGCCCGTCTAGGCCCCATCTCCAGCTTCCCACTCACTCTATGGACACAGCAGAATGTTCCTAATAGAACCATGGCTTTTGTGAAGCGAAAAGTGTGGGAAAACACAAGAAAAAAAAGGCAGAATAGCATCAATAACGTCAAAAGAATTCTTAAGATTTTCATTTAATATTTCAACAGTGAATCTCAGCCAGGAGGATTATTTCTCCTTTGTGAGAAAAATAGGCTCGCACCTATTTCTTGCAAAATGATGAAACTCCAAGAACACTGTTGTTATGAACCTTAGCTTCCTCAGCAGAACTGCAGATCTAATGTGCCCTCTCTATAACCAGTGCAAGGCCCAAGTTCTTTTACTAGATTACGTAATCTATTGGGGGTTCATTTCCCCTTATAGGAGGAGGTCATGACTTGGGCCAATCCAAATTACATAGAACAGGGTAAAATCACTGCTGGCTGTAGAATCAGTGACTACTTTTAAGAGTCAGGAAGTAACAAATTAAAACAGGGTTTATAAAAGTGGATGCATGGAGGGATTAGGCTGGCAAGCTACATCAGTGAAGCAATTTCTACTGTGCAATTTAGTTGCAAGAAAAATGGTGTGGACAGTGCTAACTGACCTTATGCCTCAGTGTTTAAGGGACAATACAGAGTGATGACAACTGTCACCAGATGGGAAGAAAATCAATGCACTTACCTAAGTAAGCAACTCCAAATTTTGACATCTAAAAATGTAGGCCAAGACCTGAAACAATAAATTACATAGAAGAAAACATAGGTACTAAATTTATAGACCTTGGTCTTAGAGAAGATTTATGAATTTGACCTTAAATGTAAGGGAAGTAAAGACAAATAAATGAATGGGACTTTAGCAAATGAAAAAGCTTCTGCACCACCAAAGAATCAAACAACAAAACAAAAAGGAAACCAACTGAATGGGAAAAGATGCTTGCATATAACAGCTCTGACAAGGGATTAATATCCAAAATATATAAGGAATTCATACAACTCAACAGCAAACTAACAAACCAATTTAGAAATGGGCAGAGGACCTGAATAGACATTTCCCCCAAGAAGACATACAAATGGCCAACAGATATATGAAAAGATGCTCAACTTCACTAGCTGTTAGGGAAATACAAATCAAAACTACAATGAGATACCACCTCACACCTGTTAGAGTAGCCATTATCAACAAAACATGTAATGACAAGAGTTGGAGAGGATGTGAGAAAAAGGAACCCTCATTCACTGCTGATGGGAATGTAAACTGGTACAGCCAGTATGGAAAACAATATGGAACTTCCTCAAAAAATTAAGAATATAATTATCATATGACCCAGCAGCCCCTCCTCTGGATATCTACCACCCAGATTTTAAAACATTTATTTGCAAACATATATGCACCCCTACATTCACTGTAGAATTATTTATGGTGGCAAAGACACAGAAATAAAGTATCCTTTGATAGATGATTGGATAAAGATGTTCTACACATACACAATGGAATACTACTCAGCCTTAACAAAAGATGAAATACTGCCATTTGTGACTACATGGATGGATCTTGAGAATATCATGCTAAGTGAAGTGTCATACAGGAAAAATTAAGAACCACATGATTTCACTCAAATGTGGGATATAAGACTGAAAGTAACAAAAGAACAAATATGAGAAACAAAATCTCATAGACACAGACAACAATATGGTGGTTACCAGAAGGTAGGGGCTTTGGGGGTCAAATACATGGTGATGGAAGAAGAACTGACTTTGGGTGGTGGGCACACAGTGCAATATACAGATGATGTATCACAGAATTGTGCACCTGAAACCTATATAATCTTATTAACCAATGTCACCCCATTAAATTTAATAACATTAAAAATGTAGGCCAAGTATAATAGAGATTTTTTCAAAGAAAGTCAATAATTTGAATTTTTAAGGTAAATTCTCCTGATTTTTAACAATTGACAATTTAATGTGATTTTTTTAAGTCAGTGTGAGAACCCAAGGAGACACTGACTTCCAAAGAACAGCTTGGAAGTTAGTAACTCTTGGGGTAAAGGTGGCTGTGTTCACAAGTCATCACCTCAGGATTCTCTTCATTTAGAGTTTGGTGATTCCTCTTGGATGCCTTTACCTTCTGTGCACCCTGCTCTCAGGCTCTGGCGTGGTAAAACAGGTCTTGGGTAGTCATCAATTTAGGGATCACTGGCCTTAGGAAATCCAGGCAGTGCTAAAGTGAAATGTAAAGGCATCATCCAAATCGAACATAGCTCTTCTGGAAACTGTGCTGGGATTTGGGCTCAAGCCTTACCGTTAGAAGCAGCGTCATTTTCGGTAGACTGTCTCCTGGGCATCTCTTCCTCCTTAATGTGGCAGCAGGCAGCTGGGAATGAATCAGTAACTCCTTCCTGACTGCCAGTCGTTTTTTAGTCTTTTCTTTTGCATCTATAACATGTAACACTTAAATCCTGTAAGACCAGTAAGATCATTATAAACAATTGTCTTTCCCAAATGTTGTGTTCATAATAATGTCTACTTGTACCAGAGTTACGATTTGTGACACACATTCATGTCAAAACACCACGCCACTACTGGTCTCACACACTGGTGCTTGACCCTGGACTGTGTACATTTTTGAGACATGTTTCTCCAGGAATCTCTTGCATTTCTGTGTGTCTTGTTAGAGAGGCATTGACTGTCCTTTGCTGTAGGTAATCTTCCATAAATGTGGATCCAGTGAGCAGCCTGAGAAGATAGAGTAGCTTCCTTTGAACAAAAGGCCAAGCATGCTTCTGCTGATTATAAGAGATCTGTGGCCCCTGAGTTCAACACACTGCAATGCAGGCATCCACTGGGCCCATTCACATCATCCCTGCGAGACTTAGGCCAAAGAAAACTATCACCAATATGGCGATTCATGAGTCTGGCTGTGTCGTGAGTAATGAAGTCCTTTGCGCTTGACTCAGAAGTCATATGTCGTCTTCCAGCATCCATGAACTATTGATGTCTACCTCCTTAGCTTCCAAGTAAGATAAAATCTTAGCTACTTCACAGTTCTTAATAGTGCTGTGCCTGTAGCAGAATGACAGCCAGGTACGTGCAACTGGCCCTGGGACATATGTTTACATGTTTGCCTACCAAGGTTCATCCACACTACAAGTTCTGATTCAGACTTACCTTCTCAGGTTACCCGGCTGTGCTGTTGGTTCAGCTTGCTCTTTCCATCTGTCTGACCTGGGAGCCTGTTACTGTTTTTAAACTAGGCTTTGGTGGCCTCTACCCATTTGCCATACCACAGAACTTCAATCAATTTTGTTCTCTATTTTTGCTAACTCTTTATGGCAAGAGAGATGGCAGGGACTGTGGGTCACTACAGGGGCTGACATAGCACATACTTCTTCATCCTTTCACAAGAGTATAGAATAATTCAGTGTCCCAAAATATGTATTTATGGTAACTATTACTGGTTTATAATCCAAATATCAACTATGTTCTTTTTGTTTCTAATGACCAAGATAAGGTACCCTCTAGAAACTTGCCTTTCCTTTTCTTGCAGAAAATTTAAGCCATGTTCTTCCAGAACATTCTCTGAATCCCTAAGGCCTTTGTGGTCTCAAATCCTCTTCAGGCTCTGACTTCCTCATTCTGCCAATGTCCTATTTTCACTTCTAAGTCTTGCAATTCTTTCTTTGTCTCTGCCCTGGCATTAACTCAAATATGAAACTAAACTCCTTATCTTGATTTTCCCTGAAGAGAACCAAAAAAAAAAACATAAGACTAATGCATATGTATGAGATTTACTAAAGATGCAAAGAAATTTTCTGCCACAGCAAAGATATTGCTTTATGAGATTGTTTTGTCTTTCCTGTTAGAGTGGATATTTAATGAATGCCAGTGAGTACGGTGCCAATTTTCAATCGTGTATCATCCTGAGGTCCACTCTCCACCTTTCTCTGGTGTGCTCTGAGCCTTGGGACCCTATGACCTGCATCTCAGGTTCTCTTTTCCATTTGCTCCATGTTGCATTAAGTCAACAGAAGGCTCAAGCCAGAGATAAGAGCATAAGTAGATGAGAGGTAGATGAAAGATAGAGGATAGATAGATAGATAGATAGATAGATGATAGAAAACCTTTAGATAACTTGAAAAATATCAATACATTTTAATAGGTTTCAAAAGCTCTGGTTTATACACAAATTTTTTAAAATTAAAATACATAAGCCTTACTAAAAACAATCCTTAATTTTTATTTTGCTATCAGTGTCAAATTCATTTTCTACTTCCTGGTGTGCACTTCATTTTTTCCTAGTTAGAAGATACCTCCCACAGTTCTGTATTTTTCTCAAGAAATTAGGTACATTCATATATTTCAAAATGTATAAATAATCACTGCTATGAAATTGGGAAATCAAATAAGAAAGCAAAAGACAGGATGTAATTAACAATCTTCCTGAAAAAGTGGCATTGAAGAAATTATGAGGTATAATTTGTTAATTTCTATAGAGAAAGAGAAATTTACTTCACTGTCAAAAGAGATTTACTGTCAAAAGAGATTTACTTCATATTTAACTTGTGTGAACTGTCTTAATGTTTCTCAGGATTCCAAAACAATGTTTAAGAAAAGGCCATAAGGGTGCCTTACATAAAGTTGATATTCTAAAACTGCTATTGCACTGTATTGCAAGTATAGAAGAAATAATAAAAGTAAATACATGAGTGATTGAAGTTACAGCTTTTCATGTACAAAATAAAATCACATTTAGACATTTTAAACTAATACAATTATTTGAATTCTACCCTGAAGAAGAAAAATATCCTTTGAGATTCAGTGATACTCTTGTACTTTAAAAGTCGAAAATGTTTCTTTCAGGATTTTAGAAAGGAATCCTAGAAATCAGCTAGCCTACTATTTTCTTTCTTGCTTGAAATTTTGCTCAGTTGAAATCTTACCCAGAATAGTAAACAAATAAAAATGTGTCTGCTCTACCTGAAGTGAGTATCAGAGACATGTAATACTGTCAAATACACTCTACATCACCCTTTCCACAAAACAGCCGGTAGGGCAGGCTCCCTGAAGTTAAAGAAAACAAATCAAAGATGAACACTCCAGATTTAGTAAAGCTCTGTTAGAAATCTACTGAGCTAGGCCAGCTACCTGATACCATGATCTCACAGAAGACAATATTACCTCCATATAATAAACATCTAAAGCCACAGATAATATATGTTGAGGTTAAAATGACAGCCTCATTTATTCATTCCAATTTCAGTCCTTTTCATTTTTTCCAATCCTTTTTATCTTTTTATTTAAGTAACTTTACTTTCATATTTAAATTTTAATTCTTCATTAACACGTATTGTGTGAGTACTCATTTGTTTAAAAATATAGTTAACAATATTGTCCACTAAGAATAAGTATCTGTTTTAAAATTTGTTATGTTGTAATAAAAACTGACTTTACATAGTAGAAAGTACACTGAGGAGTTCAGAGATAAATCCTGTAGCAAAACAAATCATAATCGTGATACCTTCCTGTCATCTTTATGCTTTCTTCTCTCTGACCCTTAATAATAAACCACCTGAAATATCTCTCAAACCCTAGGGAAGCTCCACAATTTCTAAATAATACAGTCATCAGGTTTGCAATCTATTTGGAAGTGATGATCGGAATGGCTGGGAAAATGCTTTATTTAGATTTTAGTTGTATTATGAAAGGCCTGGAGAAAAGATTGATGAAGACTAGGAGGTGCCAATGCCTAATCCTCAAAACTCCCTTAATTATGCCATCTCCAGTGTCGCTGTTCATAGGAATCATTGTCTCCCACCTAAAAAAAAACCTATATTCCCAATTCTACATTGTTTGCCCTAACCGTTGGCTACTTGGCCCTTTTATGCCTTTCTTTTAATCAGTTATACCTTGTGATAGGCACCCCTTTCGTATAAAAGCAACAGCATCAATATCACTTGTTTACATACATAATTTATTTCACCCATTCACCTTTATTTCAGCTTTAATAAGAGATATCACCAACGCCACTCTGTTCAAAACTCACCAAAAGAAAACATTTATACTATACTTTTCAAAAATAAGCAAGTATGATATTAGAACATATTTTCATTGAGATAACATTCATACATAAAATTTTTAAATACTATGATTGTCATAATTATTTTTTAAGAAGTCACATACTCCCAACTCAAGAAACTAAACATTGCCAGAAAGTTCCCACATATTCCTCCTGATCCACAACCACCTCCCTCACACTGAGAAGTAGTCAATACTCTAAATGCCTAGAAAACTCACTAATATTCTTGAACCACTTCAAGGTTCATTCATGGCTTCAGAATTTTGAACCAAATAATTTGAGCTGAAAATACCAGAGAGAGCTGTGTTACAGTTACCTCAGTACTTACCCCTGTTACCTCGTTGTCATGTAGAACTAGACTTCAGTCCTCACCTGATCACTCTGGTCACTCTTTCTATCAATAACGAGGAGCTCTCTGATGCTTGTTTCTCTCTAATGCCTTATGCAGATGTTTTTAGTTTCTTCCTATGGAAGACTCATTCTGAATAACTTAGCCAGCTTAGCCAAACCCTTATTTAGCTCTCTATTGCTTCCTCTTGATCGTATGTATTCCACATAAAATTTCTGTCAAAATTTTAGTTAAGGTCTTCATGGGTGGGTGAGGTCATCTGCAATTTTTAAAAGAATAAAAAATATTGACAGTCGCTGCAAATAATTTGGTAACGATTGAGTAAAAAGATTGCTTTTCTGTGTGGGGAAATTAATGAATAAGGAATTAGAATTTGTTTTGGAACCAAACAGTAAGGCATTCCACCCCCCCCCCCCCCGCCAGCAATGTCAGCAACTCAGAAACGGAAGTGCGCAATAGTGATGAGTGTGTGAGAAGAAGAAATACGATAGAAGAAGAGGAGCTGCTCCTGTCTGACGGAGTGAAGCGAAAGCTGAAGATTACTGGAGTGGGAAGGCTGAAGTTCTATGAAGACATTTTGATTTTTTTTTTTCAAATAAAATGACAATTCAAAGCTTAATATTTTGATAAAATGTCAAATGTCTTCCTGTAATGGTTAATTTTTCTGTCAACTTGTCTAGCCATGATGTGCCCAGATTAAACATATCTGAGTGAAGTTAAGTTAATATTTGAGTTGGTGGACTCAGTAAAGCATGTTGCCTCCCAATGTGGATGGGAATCATCCCATCTGTTGAAAGCCTTAATAGAACAAAAGGTGTAAGAAGGAGGAATTTGCCCCTTTCATTTTCTGCCTCACTGCATGATCTGGGGCAACTCATCTAATCTCCTCCACATCTCAGACTAGGATTTATACATCAGCTTCCCTAGTTCTCAAGCCTTTGGACTGCGACTGAATTATACCATTAGCTTCCTGGGTCTCCAGCCTGTAAATGGTAGATCATGGGACTTAAGTCTTCATAATCAGGTAAGCCAATTCCTCATTTTGTTTATTTGTATATAAATAAATATATATGTATAAATGTACATTTAATATATATTGGGTGTATATTTACATTAAATATATCCATCCTACAGGTTCCGTTTCTCTATGAAAACCATGACTGATAATACTTTTTGTATACCATAAGCCAATTTCTGAAAGAAATTTTTTGCTTCAACAGATTATTGCTTTTTACTACTCAACCATTAGACATTTAATCAAAATTTTATTTTTTCACCTCTGCTTTAGGACTATATGGTATGCAAGCATCATACTGACATCTTGATCATATGAATATTTTCACTGTCTCCTCAAAGGTTAATTCAATTCTATTTTATCAGTGTTTTCCAAAATGAACCAAACATGTATGAAATGAAAATCTCATGTATGGAAAGCTTGGTAATTTTCATTGGTATATGGATAGCTTTATAAAAATTTTAATTTTTATTTGTTTAATGTGCATTAGGAAAAAAATGACTGCCACCTTCAATCCATAATCCATTGTATCAGTTACATATTTATGCATTTAACTAAAAGCATGAAGTCTATTTAAATAAAAAATAACCAAGTAAACAATACTATAGTTCATATGCTGTTGAGCAAAAATCATGAGAGCAATAAATGACTAAGTTGGGATATTAAACTGAATTATAATGTCTCCTAAAAAGTTATTCTTGCTCTGACCTATATCTGATGCAAACTTAGTCCTTCTGTAATATATGAAGGAAAAAGTGTATATATAGGTTCCCATGGAAATGCATATCAGCTGTAGATTATATAGACT